>SNQJ01S0039564.1:22921-60228 GCA_010110895.2 Picea sitchensis | reverse complement strand
TGTTGTGTCTCTTGTGAATGTGTATTTCTCAGTGATCTTGTTCTTATGTTGCTCTTATCTATTGAAATGCAAAGAACTATAATAATGGCATAAACATTAACAGGAAAGTGCTCTGATACCACTTGTAAGGTACCAAATGTAATATGATATGCATAAACATGGATATTTAGAAAATATCAATGGAACAACAGGATATTGAGAAGAGCAACACTAGAAATGATACCTTTATTCAAAGGAAGCAATGATCGCTTGCCTCTTCGAGGGGGAAACCTCCAACGGAGCAACGATCTATTACAATAATTCTCAACACAAAAACTTATCATGCCTCCTACTCTTATTGATACTAATTTTATCTTCTAAAGAACATTCTAGAGGAAGATATTTCTAGAAGTGGAAGCTTCTATTAGGTCTTCTTACATTGGCTTGTTCACATTTATTAAATAGGCCTTATAAACTAATGTCGACCTTTATTACATGGAAAATATATCATTCTACCTACGTGACAGGTTAGCGAGGTTAGGTCCCTAACATTTAGACCTTGAGATTTGAGTTCATTTGTCGGTTTTTTTAAACCTATGTAAGAAATAATTCTAGGTAAAATTATATTTCAAACCCTTAATTTCTTAACCAACCATTTCCTTCCTTGAAAACAATAAAAATAACAATACATGAAGCGATTATGGCCATCCTTTTGTCCCACATCACATTTCATCCTTTACTAATTCTATTTTTATTTATTTGCAATGTTAACAAATTGCATTGATTAATTAATCCAAGCTACAATGGAGGGAAAGCTCCCAAAAGAATTGCAAAAGAAAAAAATGCTTAACATAGATCCAGTATACAGTATAATCAAAATCCTCAACAAAAGTGCTTAAAATTGTAGGTAAAATTCTATTTCAAACCCTTAATTTCTTAGGAAAACATTTCCTTCTTTGAAAACAATAAAAATAATAATACATGACTCTTCCCAATTAAGTGGTTATGGTCTATTAGTACATAAACACTACGCTCCTCCCCAACAATGAGGACCATCCAACCAAGACCATCCAACCATTACTCGACCCTTTACTTGTTCCTTTCCATTCAAAATCCTCAAGTCCAAGCACCAATATCATTCAACGACCAAAAATCTACACCAACCAAGCATTCATTACTTGCTCACCAATTCAATAAAAAATTATTAATTTTTTGAAACGGCAACACACCTATAGATTCTCCCTTTGCAGTGTTTGTACTCCAACGCAAAACTTGAATGTGAAGGCTCTAGTGATAACATTGAACAAATACAATCCAAAGATAGGGTCGAAGTCTACAAGAATATAGCCCTTGTCTATGATGCTACATAGATCATAGTATTCTAATGACCTATTAGATCCTAGTCACAAGAAGAACACAAATACCAAATCAATAATGGGAGAGAAGCTTCAAAAATATGTGGTTTCATCCATCTTCATCTTTTGAAGTGATTGAAGATTGTCGATTAAATCATATCTACTTGCACCAACTTTCAAGTTTAAATCAAATCATATCAACTTATACCAATTTTCAAGTTTAAATCACTCAAATTCAAATCACATAGAGTGTGGTTGATATACTTCAATAGCCATCTTCCTTTAATATCAACCACGTTGTTGTTAGGTTGTGTTAGTTACAGGGTCGCTTGAGCACATGTTATTCTCAATTAAATCTAGCTTAATTGTGGTTTTGCAGATATCTTCATACAACAAAGGAGAGCACGAGAACCCCACACATTGTCGAACACGTCCAAACATCAATGCATAAACTTTGCAAATTGGGTTTTCAAGAAGTATTGCAGCAAGAAGAATATCACAAGCAAACAACTATATATCATAGGTGAGACAAGAACAATGTTAATTACAAGTGCAATCCTCACACTAGATACACACAAGGGAAAATAAAGACTAGGGTTTTGTAGAGGCCTGTGTACAACAAACAAGGGAAAGAATAATCAATGCAAAAACTCTAGACTCAAGAAAGGGAAAGAATAATCAATGCAACAACTCTAGACTCAAGCAACTGGAAGTAGAATAATGTTAATTACATAATGTTAATCACGGGTTGAAATTATGGTAGTGGGAAAAGGAACTTAGTCTCTATGGTAATGGGCAAGGGAAATGGCCAAGTGGAGGGTGCATGTGACATATTTTGTAAAATCCCCAGCCGCATGGTGAATGTAATGAGACAAGTGCAAAGCCAAGCGTTGGCGAGGGGATGAAGAGATGGCAAGGCGATGAGGGACAACAACATTGTCAAAGCTAGAAGTGTCAACTTTGTTGCAAGATGGTAGTGTCAACTTCATTGCATCATGGCAGTGTCAGATATTAAATGCAGAAGCTCTGAACCGGTCAATTCCACAAATCAGTTTTATTTGTTTTTTAAATCAATTTTAAACTCTAACAATTAAGAAAATGATTTTTCCCTCCACCTGTGGTATTTAGTCCCGTCAATATCATGAGGAGAAATAAAAAAAAATGGGAATATAGTGGTATTTAGTCCCATCAATATTGTGAAGGGCAATAAAAAAAAATGGGAATATAGGTTTTTGAAAATTATAAAAAGAATTTTTAATGTTTCAAAAAAGAGAATTAGTAAAAAATAATCCACAACATAGGGAAAACTTGTAAAAAAGATACAAAATGCATCAAATTAATGTCTCAATAAGCATGATTTAATAGGAAGTCAATGATAGTTGACCACTACACAAAAGCTATAGTCCCTAGCCGGAGGGAAGGACTAATATGGCCGAAGGGAGGGACTAATAAGGTTTGCATATCAATTTAGCCATGAAGATCGGGTTGAATATATGAAGATAAGGTTTGAATATCAACATCATGTTGAAGTTGTGAGGGACTAATAAGGTTTGCATATCAATTTAGCCATGAAGATCGAGTTGAATATATGAAGATAAGGTTTGAATATCAAGACCATGTTGAATTTGTGAAGTTCAATTACTGGTTGTGACAAATTGGATTTAGTTTAATCTCCATAAAATAAGTGAATAATAGAAAATAATATTTGCTCAAAGAATGGAAAATAACATTTACTAGAAGAATGGAAAATAACATTTATCATGCCTAAAGTTTGATAGAAATTTTATACATAAACACGTATACTTAAGTGTGATGCTTATAAATTTAAGCATAAACACATATAATTAAGTGTGATACTTATACTTAAGGATGATGTTGTAATAACAAAAGAATGGAAAATAACATTTATTATGCCCAAAATTTGATGAAAAAATTATACATAAAGACTTATACTTAAGGATGATGTTGTAATAACAAAGTGATAGAAAATTTATACATATACACTTATATATAAGGGTGATGGAAAATTTATGCATATACACTTATACTTAAGGGTGATGGAAAATTTATGCATATACACTTATACTTAAGGGTGATGTTGTAATAATAAAGTGATTGAAAATTTATACATAAACACTTATACTTGAGAGTCACGTTGTAATAATAAAATGTGATGTTTTCGTTTTAGTTTTATGTGATAGGCTGTGAAGACGAGAGGATAAATTGACACTCCTTGTGGGATGAAGTTAAGATCCATGCTCCCGTGAGGGTTTCCAACAAGGATGATCCATTGTAGTTAAGATGCCAAACAAGGATGATCCATTGTAGTTAAGATGCCAAAAAAAATTCAAGCTTACAAAAAAAAAAGGAAATATCACAAAAACATATCGGATGTTTAATTAAGATGTCAACCTTTTTAACCTTCCATAGAAAGGAAGTTTCACCAAAAACATATGAGGTATCGGAAATATCACCAAATACCTTCCATAGAAAGGAAGTTTCACCAAAGACATATGAGGTATCCTTAATTTGGGCAAATAGAATAACAATGACACATAGTTCATTAAAGTGTTAATTAAAGTTTTAATTGCGGGCACTCATAAAGAATGCATTCATCATAACAAACAATCAAAACATAACACAAAACAATAACAAAAAAACATAACACAAAACAATAACAAAAACATCATCCATGAAAATAAAGACAAACATGTAGAACGTCCAAGATCTCTAAAACTGAAATCAAAATGTCTTGAACGTTATGACAAAGAAGCATTATTCTTCCGTCCATGAAAAAACTGCACTGCCAGACCCATATCCCTATTCATCTTCCCCTCCTCGTTGGTTTGAAAGTAAGTTCCCAACATGGGCCAAACTTCCTTTGCTTTGTATGGAAAGGTTAATGACAACTCGTATTGCGAGCAGAGTACAAGAAATATAAAATTATTGATTTTTATATATGCTTGCCTTGCGTTATATTAAGACGATTAGCATATATATGCAGTGTGCAATGCATGTACTAGGTTTTATGTTATTGATTTTTATATATGCTTGCCTTGCGTTATATTAAGATGATTAGCATATATATGGAGTGTGCAATGCATGTACTAGGTTTTATGTCAGTGTCAATGCTTTGATATGCACTTCAATCCAGTTCCCCCTGCAGTTTAAAGTTTAAACAGACAAATAAAAGACATTTCGGCTTTAATGGCTCGCAGTTATGAAACATGGGAACTTAAAATGGGATTTCAATGGGTACATCGTGTACCATTAATCCACAAGCTTCCAAACTTAAAAACAAACACGGTATTTAGAATGAATAATACAACTATTTTCACTCTGATCATTGATACAGAAAATACATACCGACCAGCATGGTTGCGCCCAAGAGTTAGCAAAATGCTCTCCAGCCAAAGAAGATCTCCAGCACTTAGAAAATACATATAGACAAGTATGATTGTGCCCATAATAAGGAAATTATCTATAGCCATAGTAGCTAAATTCTCTAAAGGCTATATGCTTCATAGTCTTAAGTTTCGATCAAGTCGCTAACTTGGTCGTTCCTATGGATGGAGTCCAGAAAGAGTTTTTGACACTGAATCCCAGCGTTTTTCTCGATATAAAATTAGTAAGATTTCTAACGAGATTGCAACAAATATGTTACAGCCAATCCAAATGCATTTTACAGAGATTCCAAATACAATTTACTCTTTGTTTTCCTTCCAACAGAGCTACAGGGAAGTAGCTCTATCGGCTAGCTCGCCTTTCCTTCGATGTATCTATCAGAAGGGAATTAGTAACCGCTTTGTGAAGGCAGGCACAGATGCGTTCACTCCAGGCCTAGCGAAGGAACAGGTACGTTCCACCCCTTGGATTTGCTCTTCTCAGGACCAAGACCAACCCAACTAGCTCAGCTCTCTGTAAACTAATTCTAATACTCACCTCTCTGTAAACTAATTCTAATACTCAACTCTTTGTACCCTGATGAGCATCTGGCTATTTCAGAAATGGCTCAGACCTGATAACTTCCCTTGCTGATTTGAGCTTTGATGTAACTCAAAATACAAGAGGATTGAAATATAACTTACCTTGTCCTTCCCCTCGTCTCCCTTTATAGGAAATGTGGTTTGGTTGTGGGCAAAATTCGATGAAATTTGATAGCAGTGACATTTTCAAGGTGCATGTTAACCGCATGACAAATTCTTCAAGGTACGCAAGATCCTGCCACGACCACCCTGAATTTTGATACTGAAGGATTTCATGTATAGAAAATGTTTGTAGGTTGTTGGTCATGTAATTGTTGCATACGTCATAAGATGATTTCTTCCATAGTTCCTTCTCCACAATTTTTATTTAAGCTAGCTAAATCTTCAATGCCCTCTACTTAGAGTTACAAAGTCCTTGTTATCTGGGGAGAAGAAGTATAGCCAACAATAAAATTAATGCTTGTAGAGTTCTGTTGATTAACATATACAAATTACTTCATATTTGTGTTAATCTAGATAAAAAGATTCATAGATAGATAATTATAAAATTTTGAGACACATATCTGATTGGCCTTTACTACAGGCTAGGATAGCTATAACATCACTGATGAGTTTGTCTCTTAGAATAATTGATTTTTATTAATTCAGCCTTTTCCCTCACATAATAACTCTATTTCTCCATCTATTCAACTAGATTTAAATATGTTTAGTATTGATTTTTATTAATTCAGCCTTTTCCCTCACATAATAACTCTATTTCTCCATCTATTCAACTAGATTTAAATATGTTTAGTTTTGCAATAAGGGATATTTTAAAGATTGGCGTACATGAGATATGTCCATAAAACAAAATAAATTTCCATGACCACCAAACTAGACTAATAATTTTGTTTGTCCTCTTGTTCATGATAGTAACCTCTCTTGTCCATGTTGGTATTGCTTATTTGTCTCTTTAATAATATTCTCAATCGATTTTAGTAGCTTTAGAATCATCTCAGTAGAAACAATCCTCACGCACTCATAGTCATAATAAGAATTCACAAAACATGTTGTAGGTATGCTTGTATTCAAATAGATAGTTATGTTGCTCAGAAACTTAGGAACTTAGGACAATGCCCATCATAAATTGTGGTGTTTATGGGCGTCATTGTCTCTAATTTGGATAGTACTTCCATTAAGGATATTATTAAAGAATAACAACTTTTGGGATGAGTACCATTGTCAACAAAAAGCGGGGGAAACATTGACAAAATATTTATTTTTCAAACATGACAGTATTGATGTTTAGAATTTCAAACATGTTTCAATCCTATGAAACAAATATTATGCGATAAATTATTGTTAGTTGTTTGTTTCTTCATAAATTTATTTGTGTGCACACATTTGTTTATGCAATCTTTGGTGTATGATTTGCAAAAGAAAGACAGTGAATCAATTTTAGCGCAATGAATATTGTGATGTGTTAGCACCAGGAGTTGTTCTTAGACTGCTTTAAGAACAAGCGTATTACCCATCATAATATAAATGATTAAAACAGGTTTATACTTGAGTGGATCAGCAAGACTGAGTAAGAAAGGGAGAGGGCAACAAACTGTCTGCAGAGGCATTCCATTGGGCATGGAGTCATAATATCTTACAGATCAAAGACAATCAAATTGTATACCAGATAAAGGTTTTATATAATTATGGGTAGAAGCATAGAGAATATGACAAAAAGGCAAAACATCCATCGTATAGAGATCATTTCTGCAAATCGATTAAAGAGTGCTTAAACAATAAACAATGATAAATAGGAAAGCTACAAAAGATCATTTGTTGCTCATGAATCCATCAATCAATGGTAGCTATGATCCTCAAAGATTGAAATCTATTTAAGCAAGAAGATAAGGTAAAATGACGACAAAGAAAAATAACATCTGATAAACAATTTCATGAATCTTCAATGGCAGAAATTCTTACAACACATGCCCTTAGGCTTTACAAATAAACATACACAGTTTTTTGCTCCTCATAAAGCCCCTCTCTAGTCTAGAACTCAACCCTTTCATTAACAAAACAACTTCTATCTATAGTGTATCATTCCTTCCTACTCTAAAGAGGTCGAATCTCAAGTGGTTGCATTGGATTCTCTTTTCTCTAGGAGTTGTTGCAACAAGGTGAAACATAAAATCCACCTAGCTCCTATTTTTTTGGATCTTGTCTATTGTGATAAATGTCTTTTGAAACAGGTCATGTTGTTTGATCTAGTAATAGAACACATGTCCCTCATGTACAACTACCTCCTAGGAAACCATTCGAACCCCCTCAGACAGGTTGCAGCCCTCCTAAAGCTTGTATTTATCAAACTGTTAGAGTTTACAGCGCAATTTCAGGATTCACTACAAACTTTCTTGTAGGTTATGTTTTCAACTTTTCTCCCATACGACGAGCTGGGTCAAGATGAATTTTTGTCAACAATTCAATGATATAATGATTCATCTCCATAAAAAAATTTAGAAGAACCCATATCGAAATTTAAGAGATATGATAAAAATACGAATTTGTTGTGTACTAATTTGCTGTAGACTGTTTTAATTTTAGCAGTTCGTAGTGCCTCTATAGGCAAGGATGATTTTAAGGATGTAAATTTATTTTAATCTATAGAAACCTTAGCGGATCTTACTAATCCTTCATATGCCAACTATAAATGATTGGCGATATTTTTGTAAAAATATTCAAATTTCTAAGGATTTTATATAGTTTTTATAAAATTTTGGCGATTTTTAAAGTAAAATAATTTCATCCTATAGAATTTGGGCGAATCATTTTTAAAATAGAGAATATTTTTTTTGGAAAAACCATGTAAAATTAGCCCATAAGCGAAATTTAGCCCCTAAAATCATCCCTCTCTGCAGGATGCACTGCGAACTTTCCTGTAGGTGTCATTTTGTTTTCAAAACATATCAGTTGCGGCCAAAACTGTTCAAGAAACCTTAAAAACCTTTGTTAATGCCTGCTACAACCTCAAGTTGTCCTCTATGCATCTTCTCACAAAAACCCAGGCCATTCATTCTCTGAAATGCCTCTCTAAATGATGGATTTGAATTGAGCAGCTGCGGGTCATAAGGATCAATTTGAAGAGGGACGGAGACGGTTAATATTACAATGAGAAGAGGCTTCTCAAGACCAAACATAGGTGATATTAACCAGGTTTTTGCATGCGAGGAAAACAGGGGGTTTGCAGCACAGTAAATTTGCAGCGCACTGAGTTTGCAGCAGATGAGGATTGATGAATGTAAGAAAAAGATGCAATTGATCTTTTTTACATGAAAATAAGAAACTTAGGTTTGCATAAGGTTTAAGATACAAGGACTGTAGAAGTTGACCAAGTAAAAGGAGTTTGCAGCGCAAATGATATGAAACAGTTGGCAACGCTAGGAGTCTGCAATGCTTTCTTTGCAAAAGGAAATGAAGATGGAAAATGATAAACTCTCCTTTTGAAAACGATCCTTTAGAGTTGTCTGATGATGTGATGGCACTGAACACTAAAGTTCATCATTAGAGACTTATACAAAATGATAATCAGAAAAAGATTTGACACATGCTTTATTTTTTAATTATTGTGAACTTTTAGGAGAGTCTCTTGACTCCTGAACAATCCATGTGTTAACATATGGCTCCGTGGGGGATGACATGCTCCTTGTGAGTTGCCAAAAACATTGCAGTGCCTTATTCATTGGGCTATGGAGTCTTATTGTTTATCTACTGCAAACCAAGAAACTAAAAGAAACAAAAATACTTGTATGATGAGTTTATTCCCCTACTTCTAACCTGATCTCTGAGATGCTTGATCATGTGAAATAAAAAATACAGAGGAGCCATGCAAGGAATTTGTCTACTGATTGAATTCCTTGCATAACCCTGTTTAATGGAAATTCAAATTGAAAATTAAATCCAATTTGAAAACTCATCCATTTTGAAGAACCAATTTCACTCACTAATTCTAGGTAACTCATAAAGGTCTCTGATGGTTCCAACATAAATGAAAAAGGATCTTGAAGAATATGTGTGAATACCACTTGTTAATCGATAGACAGAGGAAAGGTTGCTTCCTGTTCACAAGTAACATACAAGCTTCTTTCTTCATTGAATCCTTTTCTTCAAATGCTAATGGTTCTTGTTCTAAGTTTTCAAATGAAAGATCATTCTCGGAACAAGTGGAAACAGTCCCGATGAACAAGTGGAAACAAGTCTTGGGGAACAAGTATAGAGTAACATACAAGTTCGACCAGGATAGCACCTCGATGTCAAACTCCCTGGAATTTTCTATCCCTCACATTGATATATTCGATACCATAATCGAGTTGTACTGAAGTTAATGTCCGAAAATTGACAATCATCATAATACGACAAATTCCTGAGTACGTCCCATCGTTAAAAAATGTACCCCTAGCCCCCCATATAATGGAGAACAATAAAGAATGTACCCCGAGCCCCCCCATATAATGGAGAACAATGGAATCTGCTATACTTGTTAGCTTTGTCGCAATGAAAAATGTTAATTCATTCTCTATAACAAAAAACCAATGAAAGGAAATGTAGCGGGTGTGAGGAAAGGCATAGACCATACCGTTCCACCTTTCTGACCGTTACAGGTACTTTCAGGACTAGGTTCTCTGTCCGTGTATATGCTTTCATCCGGACTTGAATGCACTCCCGCTGTCGTTTAAACGAATCAAGATAGAAGACATGGCACACAGTTATGAAACATTGGAACTTAAAATTGGCTTTCAAGCCTCAAAAAAACACAACACTATATTTAGAATGAATGATACAACTATTTTCACTCTGATCATTGACACAGAAAATACCTACGAAAAAGCATGGTTTCGACGAGAGTAGAGCAATGGTTGATAGGATCTCTCAAAACTCGTTTGATAGGATCTCCCAAACACTTCTCTAGAAGATACATAGAGGCAAGCATGATTAAACCCATGATTAAGCCAATTGATAGAAGATCTCCAACACAACCTTCGTGTGTGAGTGCTTCTGGTTCCTGTCACGCTAATAAAAAGGGAAAAACCACACATAGTATATTGTATTTTGCTATATTTAGAAAACAACCATTCTCAGAAACTAATTTCCCTGGGTTGGTATAGAAGACTGTATGAGTGTTAAGGAAAAAGAATCTCGCCAGGTCAGGAAGAGTGGAAAACGCATGCATTACCTTGTAAACTAATACTAATACTCACCTCTCTGTACCCTGATGGGCGTCCGGCTATTTCAGAAATGGCTCAGACCTGACAACTTCCCTTGCTGATTTGAGCTTTACTGTAACTCAAAAGACAAACCCATCGTCTCCCTTTATAGGACATGCGGTTTGGTTGTGGGCAAAATTCGATAGCAGTGACATTTTCAAGGTGCCTATTAACGACCACGTCGCATGACAAATTTTTCAAGGTACGGAAGATCCTGCCACGACCACCCTGACTATTAATTAGTTTGGTAGTTGACTTTTATTTTGTCCCAAATCCAAAAGTTTTGTTTTGTTTACTAGCATGTAAGTTGCATGTCGGACTAGCCTATGTTCTAAGAAACCTTGGTCGCCCTCAACCCTCAAAATCCAATCACACTAGTGGATTTGAGGACAATCCTAAAGTTTAACCTGGTGAGTGATCAATAATTATTTTTTTGTTATTTATTAATTAAATTTATAATTGTTTTCAATGGACATAAAGTTTAAGGTCTTATTGTCTGTCTTTAACAAAACTCTAACACATAATTAATGTCATAGGACAAAATCTTTAATAAAAGCTAGTTTTAATGGGTTTTTTTAATATTTCTACTTTTAATGGTTTTTTTGAATATCTCTATTTTCAATGGTTTTTCTTAATATTTATCCTAACATCCCTCAGATCTATGTATGCAATGATACTTGAGGTATTCTCCATAGTCATTTTACATTTTTTCTCATATATTGAAAACTAATTCTTGAAAGTATTGTTGAAATTGTTGGAATTGAGTTCTACGACCCAAGATACAAACTACATGTTGCAAAGCCTCAAGTTGCAATTGTGTTCCATGACCTGAGGCACAAACTACATACATACACTACTCATTAAGAAGAAGTTGCATGCATATTTATCGCTTGCAAATACAAAATTTTCAATTATTAATAATAACGGAATAGTAATTCAATAGTAGAAAAACTCAAGCATATTTATTATTTGCAAGTACACAATTTGTGTATATTTCTTGCTTCCTATTAAGAATAGGAAATTAGAACATATCATGTTTACAAATCAACACTTGATACTTTAACTCTACATGTGCTCTACACCTGAAAATTGGAAGTTAGGTTGGTAGTCCTAACCATTTGTTCCATGTTATTCTCAAGCATAGAATTAACTACCCAAATAAAATAAAACGAATAAAACTTATTATATTAGGTGGATTTTACATTGTTGTATAGTTGGTGGCTTTGGAAAATCCATGGCATCTCATGGTTGAAGAAGAAGTTGTTAATATGTCAATGGCAATGGAAGGGGATAGTCGGAAGCCCTTGCAACGCCATTTCGGAGCTCAAAGGACTTATGAAATTGACGAGCATATGATATCGTGATTGGACCACCGAAGAGGGCAAATTCCCTTTGAAAATGAATATACATTATTCCTTGGGGTCTCACCCACCTCGTCTGAAGCACCTAAATGCTTATCATCTCTCCGTGAAATGAGACCAACACATATGCACAAGGTTGAAGTAAATTACAAATAGGAGCAAGTAAACAACTATGAAAAGTGGCTACTGGAGTACTAAGTTTTTTGCATTATTATTATATATGTATTATTATTTTAGAGTATTGAAGTGCATATATGTATTATTATATATTACTAAAGATTTTTCATTGAAAGTTCAAAAAAAGGAGTTTAGTAGGTGTATCGGGTCTTAAGTCTAAATACTGGTAAATATTAATTTCCACAACCATATATATATATATATAAAGCGTATCAAAAACTAAATTATATAGAGAGAGCATGCACCAAAATTGAAGATAGTAGTTTGGAAGTTATACTTAAAGAGGAAATTATTAATACTTTATTTAGAAAAAAAATATGTAATTTGAAATTGTAGGAAGGAGTATGTATTTTACCTCAAGATTATTCATTAAAGTCCATGAATTACAGTGTTTGCAATTCACAGATATTATGACATCTTTTGTGTCAATTTGAACATAATATGTCTTGGGTATTGTGCCCAACTCAATTCCAGTTTAGTGCAAACTATGTGTACCCATAAAAATACAATATAACATCTCTTGTGTCAATTTGAACATAATATGTCTTGGGTGTTGTGCCCAACTCAATTCTAGTTTAGTGCAAACTATGTGTACCCATAAAAATACAATATGACATCTCTTGTGTCAATTTGAACATAATATGTCTTGGGTGTTGTGCCCAACTCAATTCCATTTTAGTGTAAACTATGTGTATCCATAAAAATACATGTGTGGGTGCCAAAACAATTGCTAGACAAGGAGGGAAAGGCATTAGTATACAGTTTTTCATTCAAAATTTCATTATGATCAAGGATTTATTGAACGATGATTCTTAGTGATCTAGTTTGATATAAGTGAGTTGATTGTTGCAAGACCAATGCAGCCACAGTATGCTCCTTTGCTACATGTATCCTCATCAAGTGTGTAGGTAGAGAAAAACCACAAGCACAATGATGACATTGTCATGTGCTTTTAAAGATTTAATGCATCTTAAGTTGAAAGGCCTCCAGATCTTCATCGTCTTGTCCCGGGAAGTCGAGTATAAAAACCCATTTCTATAAATCGATAGAACCAATATGGTATCCACATGTTCAATCTAAAGAGCCTTCATATGCCTACTCACTTGAACATACTTTCTAGGTAGTATGACGTTCAACACATAATTCTTGAGGGTCGACATGGTGGCCACTAGCTTATGACCAAATGTAGGATGCATATTTTCAACGCTTTTCCAAACTCTGATTCTCTAATCTTGATGCATGTCATATATCTTGTCACTAAAAAGTAGAATACACTTCACAACATCTCCATGGCCAAAATTACAGTGCCCATAGAGCTTAGTATTTCTCCATACTCAAATGTCATTACCAAAGGACCCACTATGCAAGAGGTTTCCCTCCATTGTTAGAGTAAAAATCCACCCACCATGGTATTTTCATCATTGGTCCTCAGAGACTTCTGATCTATGATACCAAGAGAGGGGATTGATGTCAACCTACTATGTGAACAAGCACTTGGTTTTGATTGAATGCTTAGCCAAGAAGAAATATAAAATTATGATTACAGGCTTATTGCAGACCTTATATTGTATTCAAATTGCGAGTTACCCTCTAACATGAGGCAACTCACTTGGGATGTTGCTTCAAGACTATCCTGATATTTCATCGTGTTATCTTTATAAACCCTCATGGTTGAAGAATCCATGGTCTTCATTAACATGGAGTTTGTTCTAGTAAAGAAGGAGGATATGTGCTAAAATTGTACTTGTATGCCCATAATATTGCAACAAGAGGTTGATGAGATTCATAGTATAACCTACAACTTCAAACAACCAAACCCAATATCTTGTTGAAAATACATCCAACCATATTAGTTACTTAGTTTAAGTTTCTTCTACTATTATTTTCTTTGAAGGTGTGAGTCAAGAAGTCAAACATTGACAAAGGAAGGTGTATAGAAGATTGCATGCCAGGTGGAAGACATGCTTAATGAAAATGGGGATACATGTCAAATTTAGTGCATTTGCTATTCAAGGTAGATGATGCTATTATAGCTAGTTGATTAATAATGAGCCGCCTTTTACATCTCTAATATTATAAATTGTAACATTGATATTATATGTGGCAAAGCACACGCAGTTAAATCGTCAGAATCAATTTTATTAAGTATGGAATGCTTAGTGGATGACCAAAATAATAATGATTATAGAGGTGTCATGTTTTTCAAGAAACAAGTGTTGAAAGAGATGAGAACTTCGTTAAAAAATGAATGCATTAAAATATAAATGTTTAGGTTAGATAGTGACGAAATGAGAATAAGATAAAAAAAAGATTGGAATGCAAGACAGACTATCACATTAACATAAATTGTTAATTATTTTTTGACAAAGTTGTAGGTTTCAACATTTTTGCATTTATTCAACAACACATGCATGATGCCCAATGCCTTTCTCGTGTTATTTATTCATGTGTTGCTACCTCTCTTCATATCCCTTCCCTACTCACTTGTTTTGAACACTCTTTAACCTTGTTTCATATTTCATAAAGAGCTCAGAGGCCATTTATTTTTCTTTCAGAGTGTTTTCCTCCTACTACGAATAACAAAATGTTGGGTGTTGCATGTATATGATAGGATACTTATAAATATTTCTGCTAAATTTGGTTGGTTTTATTACAAATTTTTATAGCATGTTTTATGATTTTGGGATCTTATATGCTAACAGAAGAGAGTGGGATCACATATCCCCTAGCATGGCTAATGTGTGGACAGATGTGTGCCCATTGTCTCATTCTATCTGCATGACTAACATTATTTTTCTTCCTTTTTGTTTCCTTAGTGTATTTACATACTATATTATTCATTTCATTTCATTTGTTTGAGAGGCATAACCACCACACATATCTATGATTCTCATGTTTCCTCCTTTTTTCTAGAACAGTAAGTTTAGTTGTGGTCTAAATTATCTTAAAATTGTCATTATAGGGAATGGTTTTTATCAATTGAGTTTTGATACTAAAGGATTTCATGTATAGAAAAGCATTTAGATCGTTGCTCATGTAATTGTTACATATGTCATAAGATGATTTCTTCCCTAGTTCCTTCTCCACAATGCTTATTTAAGCAAGCTAAATCTTCAATGCCTTCTACTCAAAGTTACAAAGTCATTATTATCCAAGGAGAAGAAAAGTATAGCCAACAATAAAACTAATGCATATGGAGTTCTAATTATTAAAACATGCGAAGTACTTTATAGATGTGTTAATCTAAACAAAAATATTGAGAAATAGATATATATAAATTTTGAGACAGATATATGATTGGCATTGACTACATGTTAGGATAGTTATATCATCACCAATGAACCTATTTCCTAAAAAAAAAATTAAAAAATGTAATAATAATTATTAATTCATCCCTTTCCCTCACATAATAACTTCATTTCTTTATCTATAAACTAGAGTTAAATATGTTTAGTTTTGAAACAAGAGTAGTTGTAAAGGGTAGCAAGTCCCTGCCAATTGTGCAGAGGTGGATCACGACTCACTAGCTCGAGAGTGAGTGTGAAGAGACACTAGATGTGCTGAAAAGATCATATACGTCAATCATCTGTAGCAAATCAAGTCTTCGAGTAACAGCTAAGAAAAACACAACTAGACATAAGTTTCCAATGTAGCCTAGTTGAGTCCCAAACTTCTCCAACTTATATTTCCATCTGAAAAATTATGCTATGTAAGTAAAATCATACTAATAAGAAAATTAATACACTGTTATAATCTATATTTACTCTGCAAACGAAAAAAAAAAAGTTAAAAATGAAATGAATGTAAGTTGAAAATGTACTACTAAGCATAGAAAATAATCTACTTATGGATGTTGATTTCCCGACTTCAAAACTTTGTTTGGAAATAACATAACAATCTACTTACATATGGTGATTTACTGACTTCAACACCTTCTTTAGAGATTTTTTTTTGAATTCATTGGAGATGTAACTATATAATGTCCATCCCATAAGTCCCATGAATATAATGATTGTCGGTAGTTCAACTACAAATAAAAATCCCAATGGTCATCGAATGAAAATTAGACGACATGATAGCTTAAATAGAAACTTCTTTTTGGCTCTATTATTCAAACATCTCTAATTAACATGACCAATGAAAAATTAAATATCTTCCCATGAACTAGATGAAAATAAATATAACTTGTAGGCTTAAATCATGATAACCATGGGCCTGTAGATATATTGCACCCAATGCTGCTAGGAGTATCAGTGGAAACAAGTAGAGAAAAATATGAGGGACTGTGGTCATAGCATCGATTTCTGTTAAATTGGATCTTAGACAATATAACAACATATGGATAATCCCCTTCTTTGTTTTGACATAGAGGAGTGTAATATAAGTGTTATTTAAAATTATGAGGTCTTATTAAATCACCTCAAACTTATATCTAGCCTTATCCACTTCTATCCACATCCGTGATGATTTTGACCCTAGAGATAAAGGTTAAAACAAGCACAACCACCATAATGCCATAATGGAAGCGGGTAGAGCTAAAATATCATATATGTGTTAAATTTGGTCTGAGACAATATAACACAATATCAATAGCCCCTAGTTCTTGGAGAAAATTATGTCAGAAATTAAGCTAAGTTGTTTGAGTTGTGAGGTCATATCTACGATGTCAAATCATCTGGGATCCATTCCTTATTTTATCTCCACCTAGGATCTATTCATAGTTTTGTCTCCATCCAGTCAACACAAATTCAATCTCTACAATCTTAAAGCACCCAAAATTTACATATAGTTTTATGGGATCTTTCTCTATGATTAAATCTAAAGTTAAAATACAGATACGTTAACATAGATCCGAAAAAAAAACAAAGGATTCACATACGATAGATTGACAAACAAGTATTAATAAACAATTGTGAAATAGAAAAACAACTCCATCAAAGGAATAAACCAATTTTAGAGGGGAGAAAATTGCCCACAAATACAATTTCAACAAATGTGTCATTCATTTTACACATAAAATTGATTGTTTCAGTACCATCTTCTTCTAAGATAAGAAGCCCCATTAGTGATGTAACCCCCTCACATCACTCTATATCCACTTTGTGACACAACAATCCATTTAAACTCCATTGGATTAACTATGATAAGTCTCAGGTACTAATTTTATATATGTACATAACGCATACATTTAATGAAACAGACAATTCAAGTTAAACTTCTTTGGCTCAACAATGATAAGTCTCAGGTCCTAATTTTATCAATATCAAGAAATTTGAATAAATCATACCTTTGTATCCAAAGGTTGGTGTGGTTGTTTTCTTTTCCAAACGAAGCCACATATTGGTCCAAAATTTAGTGGGTCTCAAGATCTAGATTGAAACCTAGACAGAGAATATCACCAGCAAGAGCACTTTAACGACCAAGAAAGTTATAGCATTTCTCATTGTTTCTACTTTATTCAATACCATGGCTGATCAAGTCCTCCTGGAATAATAATATACAAACAATATACCCCTCCTCAGATGACATGATACATTCATAGATAATATAGGCAAAATATCCATGGTTCTGTTACAAAAGAAGAGCCCTTATCGACGTAAAGCTCAATTTCTCTTTTTGTGGGCCTGCAATTTCATAGTGTTGAACAAGTGTACCACAGTCTAACCAACCGAATAATCGTATTTGAGAAATCATAACACAATCCAATTTTCCATATTTGTCCATTCTGAATTGTTGAACGTGTGATGCAAAATCCATGATTTTTAATTGAATAGAATCCAAAACGTACTACACATTATGCACCCAAAGTGGGCATGATAGGGACCAAAGTATACCATATTTTTATGGATTCAAAAGGGTTGTTTTACCTGCATGTGAATTTCCCACATCCCATTAATCCCAACTACTACAGCATGTGCATATTTTTTCTCCACCGTAGAATAAACATTTAAAAAGCCTGGCACCGGTTTTTTTGTATATCTATATGGAATCAAATATATTTCTTGTATATGTGTATTGCAGCATATATATTGCGAAGGAAAAATATTTAGCTTACATTCCTACTTTTTCAGTAAATACAACGCTTATACAGAGAACAAAGAATCTGTTTTTGGTAGTTTTATGAAGTCTTATGATGTGATTTTTTTATTTCTTATTTTCAAAGTATGAATCCATATGCAAGATTAAAAGTACTCACACATAATGAATCCATACACAGTAATAGAAGTCATCGTACCTATGGATAAAGTTAAAATTTTAGTGATAAGATTAAAATGCTGAATACTGGAAGTTTGAATCCATACGTAAGATTATAAGTCCTCGTACATATGGAATCCATACACAAGCACATAAGTCCTCGTACATATGGGTAAAGTTGAAATTTTAGGGAATGGTAGCATGAGATATGAAATAACATAAGCACAAGATAACTAAGTTACTGTGACCGTGGATCAAACACTCAACCCTCAGATCCTTGTTTGTTTCTTTCTCGCAACCGAAATATACCCACAGATGCAATTACACAAAAGAGTGGAGATATTGTCCTCTAAAGTTGTTTCTCTCTCACAACCAAATTATACCCACATATGCAATCAACAAAAGATCTAAGAGATTGTCCTCCTAAGTAAGAGATGTGATCTGTATAAATATGTTGTAATTGATTCATTGTGCTTAATCAAATTGCAGAAGTAGCTTAGATTACAGAATTAGCTTAATGTGAAGTCCTTCTCACACAACAAATCCAATAACATGTTCAAAAAAATGCAATAGAATAATTTCAAATTGATAGATAAAAGTTCATTGTGCCACTATATTTACAACCAGAACCTTTCAATGGTTGAGTTAATTTAGTCTTCAATGGATGTGTTAATTCTTGATTCCTGTATAATTTTCCTTGGGCTTCCAATTCCTCTTATTTGTGTCATAAATCCAATCAATTAATGTGAATCTTTATACACTATCTATTAATTTATCTTTAAAAAATAACGAATACAACGCATTTAATATCTTTGTTTCTATGGTATTTCTATTGCCAAAAATTAATATCTAGATGTGCAACAAATGTACACACTTAGATCACCACATGAGCACAATTTGAGAAAGAAGTTAGGAAAGAGAGATCAGATGAAGAAAACACAGAAGTGAGGGCACGCAAAACATAGGATCAAGAAGAAGAGAGAAGAGAGAAGAAAATAGGGAACGAGAGGGAACACGATTCCATGAAATCCGGGAAAACTAGCAGAACAAGAGTTGGATCCAGCCTGGAATGAGTTTTCACCATCTTGGATCCAACCTTCGATGAGCATACCAAAAGATACGACCAAAAGGGATATCAGGATCAAGAAACAGAGTACGAGAGATCGAAGAGTAAGATATATAAGGAAACAAAACAGAGAAAGACTGAAGAATCAAGAAACAGAGCTCTAGAATTCAAGAACCTGTAGAAGAACTTGAACTCAAGATTCGAGCCTCAATGAGGAATTGTAATCAGATAGGAGGTTGTAATGTCTGTGACATCCATTGTAGCGCATTGTGCATAAATTCCCAGAGCTAATAAAGAAGACAAACAAATTGTGGACGTAGCCCGGAGTTGGGTGAAACATGTTATATCTATGTTCATGTGTTGTGAATTGTGTAGTTTACTATGTATTATGTTAATGTAGTGACTGATTGGATGAATCTTGTAGTAATTGTGTATTTACTGGTAGATCTTAGATGGAATAGTGTAGAACTGCGGATAATAATATGTATCTCAACTTAAAATTTTCATTGTGCACTCTTAGGAGTAATTAAAGAACACTTTTTCCATGGAAATTAGTGCGTTGGCATCTCCTGGAGTCGTAATTGAGTGCATTTCCCTCACCACCATAGAATCATGGTTCCTATAGCCCCTATAGAGATACCTCGAGTGAGACTTCACCTACTCGCAGGTGTTGCTAAAAGGGTCGGTATCCTCGAGTTTTATTGCACTCATAACCTTGAACCCTAAATCTTTAATCTACCCATGCATGTGTGCCAACAAATGGTTTTTTTGTCGGCACCCGGAATCTAAACATGAGGGATGGGATGTTCTGGAGACCGACTCGAAAACAAATCAAAGACTAGTTAGATCAGAAGGAGCATGAATTCGCTCGAAAGGAGAACATAAATCCACAGCTAAAGGATAAACATTGGTTGGACAAGTACATTTACTCATACATTCATGAAGTTTTGTTCAAAGAATTCCCAAACATTCTAGAAGAATGGCTAGAAATATTTGTGGAGAAGAATGACAGACATAGACCGATTGCGCCAAAGAATTGGACTCTTGAGCTAGTAGCACAATTCAAATATGTGAATAATACAACTTCATGCGCAGTTGACCATTGGATAGATAGCACCCTAAAAGGGGTATGCCATCGAATTTGCTATAGATTTCAGAGGTCTGTGTGGGAGGTTTCTAGGATCACTAAACATGTGGATAGAGATGTTGTTATGCGATAAAGAAGTAATGACCATGGAGTCATATAGCTAAGGAAATACACACACACAGAGGAGTTCAGTTTGATCGGATAATGCAAGAGAGAGAAGAGGAAATAGAAAAAGAGGAAGAATTTGGAATAATGTGCAGTGGGAAGCGGTACAAGGAGGTTAGGACTGCAGCTAAAGAGAGAGAACAATGTAGTGCGTACCCAGAACTATGCGCAGATATTTGAATTACCAAAGTACAACAAATAGAGGAAGAGGAATAAATCATGGTCAGTCCAGTAATAGAGGAGCCGAAGAGTCCAGGTCGAGCAAAAGTTTGGTTCAAAACCATCACTTTGTGTGCAATGCCAGAATCTGACACTACCTTTTAAGACTTATCCAAGGCACTCATAGTGTGCATAAGAGATCAAGACCCGAGCAACAAAAGTTCTCACAGTAGTCCGGGATAGAACCAGAGTCAGAGTAGCAGTCCAGGTAAGAAGAATTAACCAACCTTACCCAGAGAAAGCACTAATTATCACACCATGGCGGGGTTAGACAACACCCTGAGATTATCCACCTTTAAGGGAATCAGATTTGAAGATCCCGAGTAGCACTTATTTGTGTGTGAAACCATATGGGCGATGAAGAACGTCCAAGACGAAGGGGCCAAAATTGTGTAGTTAGCGACAACTTTCAAAGGCTGCACACTAGTCTAGTACATGAAACTACAAAGTACCATTGCATCGGGTCAACCAAGAACACTAGCAGAGATTACCCAGGCACTACTAAAGGAGTTTAAAAAACCCAAATCAAAATCCCAATACATAATAGAGATAAAGGAGATCAAATAGGTGCACACCGAATCAGTGTGTGAGTTTGACCAGAGGTTCAAGGAGATGATGGGAAGATTAACTTTCCAAATCCTAGATCAGCAGCACGAGAAGTGGTTCATTGTTAGTCTACTACCTCACATAAGAAGTCCTTTAATCCAACAGAAGGTTACATCACTGTCTGGAGCATTGGAAATAGCAATGAAGCTAGAAGCATCCCCAATGGGAGATAACGTTGGAATGGCGCAGATCTAGAATTAATTAGCAGCACTAACCATTCAATTAGCTAAAGTAACGAAAGGTAAAGACAAACGAGAGGAATTATTGTGTACAAAATGTAGAAATGAAGTTCACCATAAAGACAAATGCCTAGCATTCATGCAATACCTCACAAGTGGAGCATTGAATCCACTACCAGGAGGGGAGTATTGCGAGATATGGAAGAAGTGGGGACATAAGCCACCAGATTTCCCATTGTTTTATAAATACTAGAGCACTCCCAAAATCTTATTCTGTAGCTTTTGTAAATCGGTAGGGCATGAATACAAGGATTGTCATGCATTCGACATAATGAGAGAACACACAACGGATATGTATCGGATCTAAGAGGAAAACATAGTGAAAGAAGCAAGAGGCCAATATAATAACTCTAGGGGGTTTAACCAAGGGAAACATGGAGGATTCAACTGAGGCCAAGGAAGAAATAACTTTGGCAGAGGGGGAAGAGATTACATTATATGTTACAATTGTAATCAACCTGGGAATTTAGCGCAAGACTGCCAAAATTTTTGCACTAGAACATGCTATAGAAGACTTCCCATAGTTAATAGCAAAATGGCAAGCGAGAGGAAATAAGAACCAGAACTAGAATCCCAATGTGAAAAAGATCTCAGTTAAAATACAGGAAGAAACCCCAAAAGTAGTTATTGTTATGCGCGGAGGTGCCAAAACAGGATGTTGGCCCTCGACCAAGTTTTGAGGAAACATTGGTCAGGTTTGACCACTTTTTGGACTTCGACGTAGTGATCAAGGAAGGAGCGCCTAGGCGGAGATGAGATCATGGATCTCACTTGTTTTGTTGGCTATGTGGACCCAGCATGGGGTTCTTAGAGTTTTGTAACGGGATATGGGATGTCAACCCATGTGTTTACCCATGATTAGGCCTTTTTGTAAATGTAAAAGTATAAATAAGAAAAGAATGAATTGTAGTAAGTGTGTGGGATGTGATGGGGATGTAATTGGCTAAGTGCAAGAGGCAAGTAGTTCTGAGTTGCTTTGTGCAAAAAAACATGTATGTAAGGCTTTGTGCTTGATAGAGAAGTTGGCTCTGTGCCTTGACCTGATTTTGGGAAGGTGGATCTGGCGCTTAGTGCGCAGATCACCTGTATGGTGCGAAGCTTGGCTCTGTGTCTTAGTGCATAGGAGCAGACGAATGTAATATATTGAAGACTACTAAAGAATAAGAATTCATTGGTGGACGTAGCCCCACACTAGGGTAAACCATGTATATCCTGTGTTGATGGTTTTCTTTGTGCTATAATGTTTATACTGTGAATCTGCTTAGTGCATTGAATGTTATATATGATATATAGATCCATGAATGCTTAGTGCTTTAGTTGTGTTGAATGTGCTAGATCTAACTTATGATGTTAAGTGCGATGTGTATTTTTTCATGGTTACTGCGTTGATCTATCCTTAGGGTTTGCTCTACGATGTGAATAAAAGATGATAACTAACGCATGTTGTTCTTAAGTACTCTGTGAAGTAATTGTAATCACAGATCTATGTCCCATCTTGGTTACAGACACTTGAGTCCTCTAACCCCCCTTGCCTCTACCTTGAGTGAGACTTCTCCTGTTTTGTAGGTGTTTCCAAAAGGGTCGGTAGTTAGGGTTTTGTTGGTGCGTTGTTGAAGCGTTGAACCCTGGGTATGCCCCTGTGCCAACAAATGGTTATGTTGTCGGGACCTGAAACTGTGATTGTTGGGAACTGAAGTAAAGAAAAGAGGAGCTTTGTGCGTAGATCTGTTGTTGTAGAGCGTAGTACTCTACTTGACTTGTGAAGCTTTGTGCTAAGAAAGAAACTTGATCTGAAGAAAAGAGGTAAGATATTGAAAGAGGTAAATATTTGTGCTTTGATAGAGTAAGATAAGTGGAAATTTTTGTTTCGAAAGCATGAATCTAGGTATGTTTGATAGATTTTGTCCTATTCTGAAAGCTAGGGTACAGTTAGAAGAAAGAGTTGATCTAGATAAATTTGATAGAAATACAAAAAGATATGTTATTCCTATGCATAGAAAGAATTTATGGACTAATAACTGGATGCAGGAACCTAGAAAGAATATTTGCAGATTGCAGGCCCAGCATTGTGATCCTAGTGCACATTACAGAAGAAGTTGGGGAACATATAAGAGGAAGAGAGGATTAACCCTATGTTATAACTGCAAAAGACCGGGACATCTTGCTAAGGAATGCCCTCGTGCAGGTCCTATTTGTCTTTGTTGTAAAGTTATTGGTCATGAAGTTGAGGATTCTCCAAGAGTGATTGCTAAAGTAGAACAAATGAACATGAGTCAAGAGAATAAGAGAATGTTAGAGAAAGGATCAGAGGAAGCTCAAACGCCATTAGAACAGTTGAAAGAAGTAATGGATGATCACAAATATGTCAGTTTACCAGAGATCATGAAAGAAAAACAGCGCATAGATACAAGAATAGGAGACTTCGACATAGACTGTGTTTTGGATGAGGAAACACAGGTAAATATTATTCCAGAAAGCACTTGGGAAATTTTAGGAAAGCCTACTGTGGTACCTTCACTGGGAAGGATAGGCTTGTTTAAAGGAAATATGATAACCCTATGTGGAATATTTACTAATGTACATGTTATCATCCATGGAACATCGACAGAAGAGGAATTTGAAGTTATTAGGTTTGTTGAGAAAAGTGCCCCGTTCCCACTTTTGTTAGGAAAGACTTGGATCAAGAAGGATCAGATCAGAAGGACAGCAGAGGAAGAAGCTACAGAAAAGAAAATGCAAGAACTAAGGGATTTCATAGCTAGAAAGATAGATCAACTGATAGAAGGACGAGAAGTTGAGTCGAAACAACAAAAGGCAAGAGAATTAGTTGTCGAAGTTGAAAGAACGCAAGAAGGTTTGAAGGACCTATCCATGCAAGAAGAAAGTATATCTACCCAGGAAGTAGTAAGGGAAGGGATATTAACTTTGAACCCACTGGAAACACATCAGCAGTGCGAAGTCACTATGATAGAAGAAACTAAGAATAAGAATGGAAAGAGGAATCCATAAACAGTTAGAGACACTCAGATTACAGGAAAGAAGGCAAGGAAGCTCAGTAAGAAGAAAGCCAAGTTAGAAAAGCTACAGGAAGTTACAGAGAATAAATGGAAGAATTCGTGGGAAGCAGCGTTGTAGAAGTTGAACCTTGCCGGAACAGCAAAACCACGCAGAATGGGACTTCGCCCTAACGAAGCTATATGACCGTTGGAGGCACCCCAACCATTAGAACGACGCTCCAGAATAGCTAGGAAACGCATTTATGGGTGAAGAGACTGCGTTTGGGATGTTGAGACTGCGTCATAACAGAAAAATTCTCATTAATGGAAGTATTCCTACTTGTTGGAAGAATTTTTTACGATGCTCACTTACTTAACCTATCTGACACTGCGTCGGGACCACTTTTTGCCTCCCATGATTATCTGAGAATTGATTGTGTGTCGAACTGTGATTTCAGAACCTAGACCTCACCATTCATTGTTGACTCCATCTGTTTGTTCGCCTACCCCGACCTATCCATTTAAAAGAGAGAATGTCATGCTAACAGACTGAGCTAGAGAAGTCCGTCGAAGAGGTCCTTAAGAAGTTTATGCCTGATAAAGTTATGTCTCAAGGAATATAGGCATCATCGACTAGGAGACTGTAGACTTCTCCTTCGACTAGATGACGTTTGGTCTGTACTAACCCCACGACCGAAAAGTGAAGTAAGTATTGCGACGATCTGGCTAATGTGAAGCAAATCCCATCGATCTTACCAGATTATATTTCACCTTTGGCTAGAGCTGTTAACCACGACAACATCCCATGGGACTTTGAGTACATTTTGATCACCGTGTACATCACGAAGGGGATACGCGTAGAAGGAAGCCAGTTGGGATAGATCCCATCTCTAAAGAACATCGACTTTAACCTCGGAGACAGAAAGAACTATGACATGCTCGTGCCTCATAGATACCTGATGAAGACAACTGGGAAGAAGCCTCGCATAGTCTCCTAGTGATGGATTAAGGAGTTGGCGCAGTCCACAATATTGAATGTCATGAAGATTCCTCACTTTGACCGACATCATGAGGTTAACGCTTGTGTTAAACTCCTCTTGTTGTGCTATCATGGAGGATACTTGTGGCTCAATAGGTGGATTACTTTGGATCCGGTGCTGATCCACTTGATCACAGGACTGAGCATGTAGGGACTTGACCCTCAACAGTTCTACCTAAGGAAGGCCTCGAATCGCTCCCTAGCATATCACATCAAGGAGGCATATGATGAAGTTGAGAAGGGAAAGAGAGGCTACAAGGTAGCCTCTATCCAAGATGGCATAGTGCGCCTTGCTTGCCAACTTATAGCTAGCAAGATTGTAAGAAAGAACCTCCCCATGCAGGTCACCAAGTTCGTGGTGGACCTTGTAGGAAAATGCGTGGAGGGGATGCAGATGAACTGGGCGAGTTACCTCAACAACGAGCTTGAGAAAGACTGCCGCGAAGCACAGGATCAGGGATATAAGTTCCACTTCAGCTGGCTACTAGTGCTAATTGCATTTGTCGCTTAGCAAATACCAGAAGGAGCTGCCTTCCTAGAGATTGAACCGTCGGAGTTGTTGGTCACGGGGTTCTCAACCTTATGGTATATGAATGATATGTCGAAGCAATGGCAGTCGAACATAATGTTCTACGCCTACTATCAGCAACTGAAGGTTGTCATTGATTCATTCTCATGGATGACACTGCGCACCTTGCACCAGTACAAACAGATCACTAAGTTTCACGCAGATCAACATTTCATATATATTACTGCACATAGGGATGAGAGCAAAGAAAAATTACAGTTTTATTACAAGTTGACCGACGAAGATATGGAACAGATCACCAAGGAATGGCTAGCGGAGTTCCTTGTACCCATTGTAGACACAAAACTCTCTGACCTTGACATTATAGGAAGCCCCTTGGTCACCTGGGTCAAGCATGTCAGACAAACCAGTGTGAAGAAGAAGAAGAAAAAGGAAGAATTCCAAGACATAGAGACTGATGAGGAGGACAACACCTCAGAGGAAAATGCATCTGGCTCGCCTGCGGGAGGAGGAGGAGACGAAGTCAATCAAGAAGTAGGAGGGGAAGAAGGAGAAAAACAAGGAGAAGGTGAAGCTACACCTCCGAAGGATCCCCCTACCGAGACAGAGACACCAAAGAAGAGGAAGGATTCTCCACAGAAACCCTCAGCAAGAAAGAAGACCTACGCCAGTAATCCCCAGCTAGAGGCTATGCTCACTGAGGAAGATATCAATCTAGTCTGTGGAGTGATGGAGGGTGTGTCTGAGGATCTCCTACAGAGATATGAGAGAAGCGGGATGAACTATAAGGCAGGATAGAAAAGGAACTGAGCAAAGTACAAGAAGTTATTCACTCAGTCCGCGCAGTCCCTATTGCACCCTCTTCGTCACAGGTTGTAGAGTTGGGGGATGATCTAGCCCAACTTTGAAGACTTGCAGATGCAACAAAGGCTCGACTTCAGCGAGTCCAAGAAGAAAAGGAAAAGGCTACAGAATCCCTGAAGAAAGAAAAAGAGAATATCTTGGAGAAACTACAAGTTGCACGGTACTCTGTGACCACTTATGAAAATGAGAAGGATGAGTTCCAAGCGATGCTCGAGGAGGACAAAGTGAATATACAGAGGGAAAAGGACTAGCTGCTCACAAAATAGACCGCAGTCAAATAAGTGGTGTGCAGAGCACTTCTCTCTGTGCTCGGCTTGGCACAAGAGGAACATGAAGCAGTCGAGGTTCAGGTGATGAAGCTCGCTGAGGCCATCCAACAGCTTCAAGCAAGGATAATGGAGTTGGAGATCCAAGCAGTACCAATCACTCCGTAGGAAGTGCGTGACCAGAGGGAGGAAGCTGCTAAGAGCGCAGTCGGAAGGATCAGAGCCCTCGCCTCAGAATGCAAGCAACTGAGCGACAAAAGCGCGCAGACCTACGAATGCCTCATGGAAGATCCAGAGCTTAGGAATTTAGAAGCGCATATATAGGAGGTGCAGCAGCAGGCACTGACAATTCAAGTGTAGATGAAGTCACTCACTGCAGTCGAGAGAATGAAGAGATCACAAGAACAGCGCACGGTGCAAAAATAGATTACTGCCATCAAGGGAAGAGTAATGGAAGTTACACAGAGGCTACAACCGGTGCAGGAGGAAGCCTATGCAGTGTTTGAAGAGATGGAAGGACAAGGTTCACAACTGGACCAAGTGGTTGCGACAGTGGAATAGTGCCTGTAAGGGCTTATTACAGAGCAAATGATCCAGGAGCTCGCTGAGCAGGAAGCTTAGGCGAAGCAACAAGTCGACGTAGCTCGAGGCCTTCGAAGTAGAACTTCCCAGATCTTAGTGACTCGGGACGAGTCACGGGTGAGTGTTGGGGGCCTGTAGGCCCTCGACCAAGTTTCGAGGAAACATTGGACAGGTTTTACCACTTTTTGGACTTCAACGTAGTGATCGAGGAAAGAGCGTCCAGGCGGGGATGCGATCACGGATCTCACTTGTTTTGTGGGCTTTGTGGACCCAGCATGGGGTTCTTAGGGTTTTGTAACAGGATATGGGATGTCGACCCATGGGTTTACCCTTGATTAGGCCTTTTTGTAAATGTAAAAGTATAAATAAGAAAAGAATGTAATGTAGTAAGTGTGTGGGATGTGATGGGGATGTAATTGGCTAAGTGCAAGAGGCAAGTAGTTATGAGTTTCTTTGTGAAACAAAACATGTATGTAAGGCTCCGTGCTTGATAGAGAAGTTGGCTCTGTGCCTTGACCTAATTTTGGGAAGGTGGATCTGGCGCTTAGTGCACAGATCACCTATCCATTGTGAAGCTTGGCTTTGTGGCTTAGTGCACAGGAGAAAACGAATGTAAGAGATTGAAGAGTAATAAAGAAGAAGAATTCGTTGGTGGACGTAGCCCCATACTGGGGTGAACCATGTATATCCTGTGTTGATGGTTTTCTCCGTGCTATAATGTTTATACTGTGAATCTGCTTAGTGCATTGAATGTTATATATGATAGATAGATCCATGAATGTTTAGTGTTTTAGTTGTGTTCAATGTGCTAGCTCTAACTTATGATGCTAAGTGTGATGTGTATTTTGTCATGGTTACTGTGTTGATCTATCCTTAGGGTTTGCTCTGCGATGTGAATAAAAGATGATAACTAACGCATATTGTTCTTAAGTACTCTGTGAAGTAATTGTAATGACATATATGTGTCCTAGCTTGGTTACATACACTTGAGTCCTGTAACCCCCCCTGCCTCTACCTCGGGCGAGACTTCGCCTACTTCGCAGGTGTTGCCGAAAGGGCCCGTAGTTAGGGTTTTGTTGGTGCGTTTTGAAGCATTGAACCCTGGGTTTACCCCTATGCCAACACAGGAATGGACGCAATAGACATAACAAGACCAAAAAAACAATGGGTGAAGAAAGCAGCAACACCAGTGTCGATTTTTAACCCACAAGAGGAGAAAGAGACTTACCAACAAGAAAGACAATATGGTGTTGTGTAGAAGAATTTGTTTTTCATAGAAATCAAAGTGGTGCTAAGTGATTATATTGTTTTCATTTAGTAATCAATTCTAAAGTTCGATATATGAAGTTATTAATAAATTTATTTTTAATTATTAATTAAATTTATAATTTTTTTTTGTTATACACAAAGTTTCTATATATGGTGTTATTAATAAATGTATTTTTAATTATTAATTAAATTTATAATTATTTTTGTTATACACAAAGTTTCAAGTTTTGTTATTGTGAAGTTTGATATAAGGAGTTATTAATGAATTTGTTTTTAATTATTAATTAAATTTATAATTATTTTCTTTGTATATAAAGTTTGAGGTTTTATTAGCTTCTCACAAAACATTATCTCACAATTAATATTATAAGAAAAAATCTTTAGTAAAAATTATTTTCAATGTTTTTTTTAATATTATTCCCTGACATTTTTTAGATCTATGTATGTGGTGATGTTTGGAGGCTTTCCCCATTGTCATTCTGCACACACACACATATAACTTTCGATTTTTTGGAGTTTTTATGGGCATGTTTTCTGATCAATTTTTACTAAAATCTAGCAAAAAATTGTTGGAACTTCTGATTTGAGTGATTGAGTCTAGATACTTTGAGTGCCTAGAGGGTTTTTTAGAGATTTGAATCCATTTATGAATTCAAAAATGCAATTTAAACAACAAAAAATGGTGATTTAACCAAGATCTATTTCATCTTATATTGAAAATTGATTCTGGAAATTATTGCTTAAAATGTTGCAGTTGAGTTCCACAACCGGAGGTACAAACTTCATATAGATACAAACTTGAAAGTAGAAGGAATGAAATGGAACCGACTTCTCTCAAGCGAGGCAACACCTAGAGGCCATTAAAGCAAAGACACAATGTGCATTTATTAAATCAATTAGGAGTACATTAAATACGATTATATTCAGTTTAGACAGTTGGAACCATTATTAAATCGTAACTAATCTCCATTATTTATAAGTACCCCCTTTAATGGAGAAAGGATTGACATCCACACCTAACATCTCCCTAAACAGTTCAAATTTTGTCTTCCCAAGAGGCTTAGTAAAAATATCAGCAGCATTTTCACTAGTATTACAACACATTAAAGCAATGTCATTAGACTGCATCTTTTCTTGAACAAAATGAAACTGAGTATCAACATGCTTTGTCCTTGAATGGTAAATTGGATTATTTTCCAACTTGATTGAGCTCTGGTTATCACATTTGATTATCGTAGCTTTCCTTTGTTCTTCTCCAACATATTGAAGTAGTCTTCTCAACCAAACAGCTTCACAAGTTGTTGCACACAATGCTTTATAGTCTACCTCAGTGGATGACAAAGATACAGTAGGCTGCTTCTTATTGCTCCATGAAACAATCCTGGATCCAATGCAAAAGGCATAACATGTAGTAGATCTTCGATCATCTCGATTGCCAGCCCAGTCTGAATCTGAGTAACCTATCAACTCAACATCGAATGAATCAGTATATTTAATACCATAATCAATTGTGCCTTTGAGATACATGAGTACCCCTTTCGATGCATTCCAATGGTTTTCTAGAGGTTTTTCCATAAACTGACTTAACACACTAACAAAATATGTTATGTCAGGCATGGTTGTAGTGAGATAGTTCAAGCTTCCCACCGTCTATCTATACATTGTATCATTTACCTCCTTCGAACCATCATCATAGTAAAGTTTCATATTATGTTGCATTGGAACATAAGAAACTTTACACTGATCCATTTTAAACTTATTAAGTACTTCTCTGACATATTTACCTTCAGACACAAAGGTTTGACCAGCATTTCTCCAAACTTCAAGACCTAGGCAGTAATGTAACTCACCAATAGCTTTCATTTCAAATACCCTTGACATCTGTTTTTTAATTCCACTAATCAATTTTTATGAATTTCTTGCAATCATTAAATTATCAACATATAAGGAAATCAATACAACATGCCCCTTTTCATCAAACTTGATATACAGATTTGGATCACTTTTGCTCCTCATAAAACCCTGCTGAAGAAAGAAGGAATCTATTTTCTCATACCATGACCTAGGTGCATGTTTTAGTCCATACAATGCTTTATTTAATTTACAGACTAAATGTTCCTAACCACTTTTCACAAACCCCTCTGTTTGAGTAAGGTAAACCTCCTCCTTTAACTCATCATTCAGAAAAGAAGATTTTACATCTAATTGGTGAAGCTTCCAATGGTACTTTGTAGCTAATGCAATTAACAATCTTATAGTATTTAATTTGGCTACTTGTGCAAATGTTTCTACATAATCAATGCCCTCCTTCTGTGAATACCCTTTTGCCACCAATCTGGCTTTATATTTATCTATACTACCATATTCTTTGAATTTAGGTTTGTATATCCATTTACATCCTATGGGCGTTTTATCTTTAGGCAATTTAGTCAATTCCCAAGTTCTGTTTTTCATTATAGAGTCATATTATTCCTCCATTGTTTTTCTCTATTCTTCATCTTCATTAGCTTCATTAAAACTCATGGGTTCTATGACATTTGAAATACTACTCATCAAGGCATAATCTTTACATTTTTCAAGTGGATGAACCTGTCGTGAAGATCTTCTTAATTGGCTAGTGACTTCTTCTCCGTTTTGTGAAGATTCTTCTTCACTGCTAGATATATCCATGTCATTGGGTGTCTTTTCCTGTTGGTGCTTTTCTTCTTTGACCTCTTCATCTTCAAGAAGTACATGCCATCCTTCATGGTTGTTGTCTTCATTATGTCCTTCTGTCTTCTCATGGAAAATTACATCTCTACTCGCAAACACTTTGTGAGTAGATGGATCAAACAATTTATATGCCTTAAATTCTGAACAGTACCCTATAGAAATACATTTGATAGCTTTAGCATCAAGCTTCTTCCTGTTCTCCTTTGAAATATGTGCAAACGCTTTACACCCAAATATCCTCAAATTATTAAGCACTAGTTTAGAATCATACAAGGCTTCAAAAGGAGTTTTATGATAAAGACACCTTGTTGGACTTCTATTCTTTAAATAAACAACAGTGCTAATGGCCTCAGCCCAAAAAGAATTTGAGAGATTTTTACCTTACATCATACTTTGTTCACACTCCACCAGAGTTTTGTTTTTCCTTTCTGCAACTTCGTTCTATTGTGGAGTGTGGGGTACTGTAAATTGTTGTCATATTCCATGATCTTTGCAATACTTGATGAATTTCCCTAATCTGTACTCTCCCCCTTGATCTGAGCAGAGGATTTTGATGGACTTTCTTGTTTGCTTCTCCACCATGGAATAGTACAGCGATTTATAGTACCCCACATCTCCACCATGTTTTTAAATTCCTTGAAGTATTCAAAAACATCACTATTTTTCCTAAGGAAATAAACCGATGTGTATCTTGTACAGTCATCAATAAATAACAAAAAATAATAAGCACCACTTAAGGACCTCGTCTGAATTGGTACACAAACATCAGTATGTATAAGTTCTATTACATATTTCTTTCTCCTATCAGAGTTAGAGGGGAATTCATCTTTGTTCATCTTTCCTAATGCACAACCTTCACAAGCAACATACTCATTCTTCAACATAGGGAGTCCTTCAACCATACTTTGTTTTTGTAATAACAACAAATCATGATAATTAATGTGACCATACATTTGGTTCCAAATATTTTCTGTAGGCATAGTTGCAGAAGTCAATGCTTGATGATTCTTGCTGGTGACATCAAGTTTGTATAGACCTCCAACTCTGACTCTTGAGGCAAGAGTTCTGTAATGATCCTGCAAGTCCTTCATTATACAATGTGTCTTGAAGAATTCGACCTTCAAATTTTGATCTGTAATTGTGAACACAGAAATCAAGTTTTTCTTTATCCCAGGGACATACACAACATTGTGAATGTGTCTAACAGTGCCATTCGACAGTGTTACTAGAATATCTCCATATCCCTTGATTTGATAGGAACGATCATCTCCAAGATAAATATGGGCACCATTATGTGTTTCTTTAAAGTTTATATACCAATTCTTGTTACATGTCATGTGAATTGAAGCTCCAGAATCAAGAAACCATGCGTCAACATCATCATTTTTAGCAGACAACGCAACATTAGACACAAATAGTCTAAGATCTTTTGAATCAAAATTTGGGTTTTCTTCTGCAAAGTGTCCTGAATGTTTCTTATGTTTATGTCTAGCCTCATCATTTTTATTCTTATAACATTCTCTGGCAAGATGCCCAGTCCTACCACAATAGAAACACTTAGGTTCATTTATATTAGATGTCATACCTTGATTTGGCTTTGGAAATGACTTCCTCTGAAATGAATTTCCTCCTCTGCCTCCTTCTCCTGGTTTCCCTTTAGGGAATCTCTTCTTTGTCCATAGTGCTAAGTCTGAATTCTAAGGCTTCAAATTCGGCTTCAAATCAGTGCGCCTCTCTTCTTCTTGCAGCAATATACCTGTCAATTCCTCAAAGGTAGGAGCTTTCTCTCTCGTTGCAAGGCCTGTTATAAACATTTGATAGTCCTCTAGCATTCCATTTAGGGCAATTGTGACAAGATCAGTGTTTGACACTTTTTCTGCTATATCTCCCAATTTATCTTTCATGCCTTTAATTCACCCAAGAAAAGTACTAACAGACTCATTTATATCCATTTTAATACTTAGCAATTTACTCTTCAAAAAAAGAATACGATTTGTATTATTAGTCTCATACAAATCTTTAAGTTTTTCTAGGTTTCTTTATATGTCTTAGCATCTCTAATGTGAGGAATTATATTATCTTTCATAGACATTCGTAATAATACCTTGGATTTATTCTCTCGCTTATCCCAATCTTGGATTGTCATAGTTGTCGCACCTACAGCCGCATCGGGTCATGCTTCATCTCCTTTCACGATCGTCCATACACCATAACCTTCCATCAAGGTCTGCATTTTGAATTTCCAATTGACAAAATTTGAGACATCCAATTTATTGGCTTCATTGAGATAAGTTTCAGCAAGTGGATTTGCCATCTCTGCAAACTCCTTTACTCAGCAAACTAACAACAAATTCAAAACAGCGATTCGAACGCAATAACGACAACTTTACCAGGGCAGAGATCAGGACAATCTAGACGCGCAGCGATCTCTAGATCTGGACAATTTGGACGAGCATGGATCTAGTTCAGAGCAACAATCTGATAATTAGAGCAATGAACTCTAATCCAATCCAACAGCATCGATCTCCTTTGTATTTCTTATCGCTCTAATCCCACACTCCACAGTAGCAATCAACGATAAAAATCACCAAATTACACATAACGGTAACATTAACATCAGGGCCAATGCAAGAAATAAACCATCAATTCTAGCTGCGACGTCGACTGGAAACTGTGTAGGGAGGTTTTACATCAGGGCATTTACATCCATTTACGATGACCTTGCAAACTGTAGTTGCGGCGTGAAGGTGGAGGGGACGTTTGTGGTGGGCAGAGGGGGAGCGGCAGGAGGAACCAAGAGAGACTTCCCAACAACAAGCAGGCATACAATCCGGTCAGCGATGACTCCAACAGTAGCAGCGATCCGGTCAGCGATCCACCTCTCTCAGCAGCTATCCGATCTTCTTTGGCAAGACTGCTCCACCATACACGTTCTCTATCACGAGCGGATCGTATCAGCTAAAATGCTCCAAGGAAGAGCTCTTTATCGAATTCAACAGTAACATCGATATGCCTCTCTCAACGGCGATTCAATCTCCAACAGTAGTAGCGATCCGCCTTTCTCAGCCAAAAAGATCCAGCGAAGAGCGAAACCTTGGACGGATGCACGCACGCACAATGGCTAACCCAGGGTTAATTTTACAGGCCTGGAATTCCCGCAGTGTGAATTTAGGCCCTCACTCAAGCGCTTTGATACCAACTTGAAAATAGAAGGAATGAAATGGAACCAGCTTCTCTCAGGCGAGGCAACACCTGGAGGCCATCACGGCAAAGGCACATTACGCATTTATTAAATAAATTAGGATTACATGATGATATTCATTTTAGACGGTTGGAACCATTAATGAAACATTAATGAAATGGAACCAGCTTCTTTCAGACAAGGCAACACCTAGAGGCCATCACAGCAAAGGCACATTGCGCATTTATTAAATCAATTAGGAGTACATTATATATGATGATATTCATTTTAGATGGTTGGAACCATTATTAAATCGTAACAATTCATTTGAAGTTGTTGTTTGAACATTGTAAAGCCTAAAATACATACATATACAGTTCATAATAAGAAATCTCATGCATATTTATGGCTTGCAAGTACAAAATTTATACATGTGACTATAGCAATGAGTTTATCATTGACTACTAATTAACTTAGCAATTGATTTTTTTTGTCACCAATCCTAAAGTTTAACCCAGGATTCAATGAATAATTTTTTTTTGTTATTTATTAATTAAATTTATAATTATTTTCATTGGACATAAAGTTTGAGGTCTTATTGCTTGCCTCTAACAAAAAGCTAACTCATAATTAATGTCATAGGACAAAATCTTTAATAAAAACTATTTTCAATGGTTTTTTAATATTTATTCGTTGACAACCTTAAGATCCATGCATGTACCAAGCATGTAGTGATGCTTGTATTCTCCATCATCATTTCAGGTTTTTCTTCAATATTGAAAATTAATTATTGAAACTATTGTTGAAAGTGTTGCAATTGAGTTCTATGGTCCAAGGTACAAACTACGTGCATATACAATTCATCAGTGTTTTTTTGAAGTTGTTGTTTGAATATTGCAGAGACTGAACCTGCAATTGTTTTCCAAAACCCGAGGTACAAACTATATACATATACAATTCATCAGTAACAAGTTTCATGCATATTTATTGCCTGCAAGTACAATTGTTTTGTGAATCAACCCGAGGTACAAACTATATACATATACAGTTTATCAGTAACAAGTTTCATGCATATTTATCACTTGCAAGTACAATTTTTTTGTGACTTCGCAACTAGGCGGGCTCATACTCGCGTGACACAGGGTCTATCGCTACCACTATAACCTCCAGGTGTACCCACAAGGCCCCATACATGGCACACAAGTTAAGTTGGGGTTTCAAAACGGTGACTTCACATAACGACATGCCTTAACAGTACACCCCATCACCGATTTCCCTACACTCTAGGAGCACAATTTTTTCAATATCATTCGCATGTACAAAATTTTTGTATATTTATTGCTTTCTATTAAAAGTAGGAAATGAGAACATCTCATGTTTACAAATCAAAATTTGGTACTTTTGACTATACATATGCTATAGACCTAAAAAATAGAAGTTAAATTGGCAGTGGTAACCATTTCTGCCTTGTTACTCCCAAACATAGAATTAATTGCCCAAATAAAACAAAATGAATTAAACTTATTGTATTGGGTGGATATTACATTGTTGTACAATTGTTGGCTTTGGGGAAGCCATGACATCTCATGGTTGAATAATAAGCTATTAACATGCCCATGGTCGTGGAAGGGGATAGTCAGAAGCCCCTACAACAACACCATTTTGGAGCTTAAAGACATTATGAAAACGAAGAGCATATAATATCATGATTGGACCATCTAAGAGGTGAAATTCATTTTGCAAATGAATATACATTGTGCCTATGTTATTTTTGGGTCTCTCCCACCTTGTGGGAAGCACCTAAATGTTTAACATCTCTCCATGAAATGAAATGAGACCAACATATAGGTTGAAGTAAATTCCAAATAGGAAAAAGTAAACAACTATACAAAGGGGTTACTAGAGTACTGAAGATTTTTGCATTATTATTATATATGTATATATGCATTATTAGATTAGAGTATTGAAGTGTATATATATATTATTATATGGTATTGAATATTTTTGCATTGAAAGTTCGAAAAAAAGGGTTCAGTAATCTTAAAATAGTAGCTTTATTGGGTTTTTATTGTCTAAATTTTAAATAGAATTATAGTAAATGTCAATTTCCACAATCATATATATATATATATATATAACTGCAAACTGAACATGGAATTTTGAAACTTATATTTAAAGAAGAAATTGTTAACATTTC
>SNQJ01S0039564.1:7628-22834 GCA_010110895.2 Picea sitchensis | reverse complement strand
AAAAAAAAAAAAAAAAAAAATTATAATTTGAAATTGTAGGAGGAATATGGATTTTACCCCAAAATCACTTAGTAAAGTCCATGCATTGTTTGCAATTCACCCATAATATGTCATTCCCTGTGTCAATTTGAACATAATATGGCTTGGGTGTTGTGCCCAACTCAATTACGATTTAGTACTTGAACTACATGTACCCACAAAAACACATATGTGAGTGCCAAAACAAAAATAATTGCTAGACAAGGAAGGCAAGAAATTAGTTTACCGTTTCTCATTCATAATTTCATGATGATCAAGGCTTTACCGAATGACGCTTCTTACTGATCTAGTTTGATATAAGTGAGTTGATTGTCGCAAGACCAATATAGCCACAATATGCTCCTCTGCTACATGCATCATGTTTGATCATGTAGGTAGAATGAAGCCACAAGCACAATGATGGAATTGTTATGTGCTTTGAAATATTCAATGCATCTTAATTCAGATGGGCTCCAAATATTCACCATCATGTCTTAGAAAATCGAGTATAAAACCCCATTTCTATCAATCGATAGAACCAAAATGGTATCCACATGTTCAATATAGGGAGCCTTCCTATGCTTACTCATGTTGTTGGGTAGTATGACGTTCATCAAATAATCCTTTAGGGTCAACATGGTGGCCACTAGCTTATGGCCAGACGCAGGATGCATATTTTCAATGTTTTTCCAAACTCTACTCTCTGATCTTGATGCGTGTTATATATCCTATCACCAGAAAGTAGAATACACTTTAGAACCCTATCTCCATGGACAAAATTAAAGTGCCCATTGAGCTCAAGATTTCTCCATACTCGAATGTCATTACCAAAGGACCCATTATATAGGAGGTTTCCCTCCATTACTAGAGTAAAAATGCACCCACCATGGCCTCTTAGTGTATTTCTGCATCAACAAATGGTGCCTCCATCATTGTTCCTTATAGACGTATGATATATGATCTTAGGAGAGGGGATTGATGTTAGATTGATACATGAACAAGCACTTGGTTGTGATTGAATGCTTAGATGAGAAGAAATATCAAATTTTGATTGTCGAATTGTCACGGACCTTATATTGCATTCAAATTGTGAGTTTCCCTCTAACACGAGGAAACTCACTTAGGATGTTGCTTCAAGAGCGTCCTCAGATGTCGTCATGTTATCATCACTTTATCTTTAGAAACCCTCATTGTTGAAGAATCCATGGTCTTCCTTAACATGGATTTGTATCAACTAAAGAAGGAGGGCATGTGCTGAAATTGTACTTGGATGACCATTGTATTGCTATGAGAGGTTGATGAGATTCATAGTATATAACCTATGACGTCCAACAACCAAACTTGATCTCCCACCAAAAACACATCCAATCAGATTAGTTACTTATTCTGAGTTTCTTCTACTATTATTTTGCTTGAAAGTGTCCTCTAGGTGGTTGGACATTAAGAAAGGAAGGTGCATAGAAGATTGCATGCCAAGTGGAAGACGTGATTAATAGTGAGTACTTTACAATTATAGTCCATTCCCTATTCAGGGTAGATGATGTTGTTGTGGTGAGTTGATTAATAATGAACTACCTTTTAGATCTCTAATGTTATAAATTGTAACATTGATATTTTATGTGGAAAAGGGTAGATGATCTTGTTGTGATGAGTTGATTAATAACGAACCAACTTTTAGATCTCTAATGTTATAAATTGTAACATTGATATTTTATATGGAAAACCACCTGTAGTTAAATTATCAGAAACAATTTTATTACATATGAAATGATTAGTGGACGAAAACAATAATAATGACTATAAAGATGTCATGTTTTTCAAGAGACATGTGTCGAAAGAGAGACGGGAATTTCATTAAAAAATGAATGCATTAAAAGATAAATGTTTAGGTCAGATAATGATGAAATGGGAATAAGATAAAAAGGATTGGAATGCAAGATGGGCTATCACATTGAGATAAATTGTTAAATTTTTTTACTAATTGTAGGTTTCAACATTTTTGCATTTATTCAACAACACCTGCAAGATGCCTAGTGTGTTTCTCCTGTTATTTATTCATGTGTTTCTACCTCTCTTCCTACCCCTTCCCTACTCACTTGTTCCATTTATCATGTTATTTATTCATGTGTTGCTACCTCTCTTCCTACCCCTTACTCACTTGTTTCATTTCTCATGTTATTTATTCATGGGTTGCTACCTCTCTTCCTACCCGTTCCCTACTCACTTGTTCCATTTCTCATGTTATTTATTCATGCGTTGCTACCTCTCTTCCTACCCGTTCACTACTCACTTGTTCCAGAGACTCTTTGACCTTCTTGTATATTACAGAAAGAGCTTAGAGTCCATTTATTTTTCTTTCAGAGTGTTGTCTTCCCACTATGAATAACAAAATGTTGGGTGTTGCATGTATATGATGGGATACTAATAAAATTTTGTGTTAAAACTGGTTGGTTTTATTACAACTTTTGATAGCATGTTTTATGATTTTGGAATCTTCTATGCTAATAGAAGAGAGTGGGATTAATAGAAGAGAGTGGGATCATGTATCCCCTAGCATGGCTTATGTGTGGAGCGATGTGTGACCATTGTCTCATTTTGTCAGCATGATAGACATTCTTTTTTTTTGTTTTTGTTTCCTTGGTGTATTTACATATATACTATTCATTTCATTTTATTTGTTTGAGAGGCATAACCATCACACATATCTATCATTCTCATTTTGCCTCCTTTTCTGTAGTATAATAAGTTTAGTTGTGGTCTAACTTATCTTAAATTTGTCACTACAAGGAATAGTTTCCTTTTCTCGGGCCGTTGAATTTTGATACTGAAGGATTTCATGTATAGAAAATGTTTGTAGGTTGTTCCTCATGTAATTGTTACATACGTCATAAGATGATTTCTTCCCTAATTCCTTCTCCAGAATTCTTATTTAAGCTAGATAAATCTTCAATGCCCTCTACTTAGAGTTACAAAGTCCTTGTTATATGGGGAGAACAAGTATAGCCAACAATAAAACTAATGCATGTAGAGTTCTATTGATTAACAGATACAAAGTATTTTATAGTTGTGTTAATCTAGATAAAAAGATTCAGAGATAGATATATATAAAATTTTGAGACACATATCTGATTGGACTTTACTACAGGCTAGGATATCTATAACATCACTGATGAATTTGTCTCCTAAAATAATTGATTTTTATTAATTCAGCCTTTTCCCTCACATAATAAAATATGTCCATAAAACAAAATAAAATTCCTTGACCACCATACTAGACTAATTTTGCTTGTCCTCTTGTTCATGATAGTAACCTCTCTTATGCATGTTGGTCTTGCTTATTTGTCTCTTTAATGATATTCTCAATCGATTTTAGTAGGTTTAGAATCATCTTAGCGGAAACATTGATCATGCACTCATAGTCATAATAAGAATTCACAAACCATGTGTTGACGATTAAAATCACAATGAAGTTTTGCCCGCAAAGTGTTGCTAAAGCCTATTATTATAAAGCTAAATAAACTAGTAGGTGGGACCCCCTTGTAGATTGGAGATCAGGTCTAGTTCTTATTTGATGTTATGCTACTGTTCGACACTGCTTACATGGTTTATGACATCTAGTTTTATTGGATGATGGATCAGGCATATTATACGTGTTTCTTGTGCTGCTCCAGACTCGAGTTTTATGACCTATGTTATTCATGGTACCATTGTTGTATATTCTTGGATCTATTACTCGTAACACCTGCAACAGATATATGTTAGTAACAACAAATAAAGGAAAATTAAAAGGAGATTAAGCAATGAGAACAAAAATGCAAAAGGAAGGAACTATTCTATACTAACATGCTACATTATATGCATTAAAAGGATAGTGGTAAATCCTAGCTAACATATTATAGCCATGTGATTTATTAAAGTTATATAAAAACATAGTTAACATGCATTACTATATAGTTTGAGATGGTAATATGAGATGTGGGTGGTGCTCTTGGCAATTAAGGGTTGTTGGTTTCAATGTATGGTTCAATTGGATGATTTGTTGGATTAGTTGTTGGCACGTACTAAGAAATTGAATGAACTTAAGTTTGGAGGTGACGTGCATTTACTGCACGTCACCCTTACTCCTTCCGTTGTCCGCCACCCTAGTCAAGCTATTGTTCAACCTTGTTGTTGTGGTTATGCTCCAATTTTCAAGCAAGGAGGAATCATTCGGCAAGTTTGCGTTTAAAGTGCTTGGATTACATGTATGTATTTTTTTTGGCCATCCATGAGTCTGCTCTATTTATGAAATGGATATCGGCTCGAATGTATGGGTTGTGCTTTCCTTAAGTATTGTGACTATGTAAAATTGTGATTTTGGAATGAATTGTTGGTGGATTTCTCTGTGATAATGTATGAAGTTATAGTGTATTGGGTCATCCTGAGTGTTAGCAACCATAAGGGCTCTCTGTCATCCTTGCTGGTTTAGTTGGAGGGTTTCAATTGGTCTTGGGTGGCTGGTTTCCTGCATGCATTATATCACCATACCCAATCTTGGCTTTTATGGGGTTTAATGGATTTGAAATGCCTGGTCTCACTGTGCATTATTTACTTGGGCATTGGTTTGTTCATGCTTTTATTGGTCGTGCAGTGGGTTATGTTGCTTCTTCTCGACCATGCTTTCACCTCAACATTGTAGTTGTTTGGTTGAAGAGCCACGAGGGTTATACTCCGCGTGTGTTAAGTATCATTACTAGGCCGATTTGGAGCCTTACTCCTCTGATTCATATCCTCTCCTGTCGCGGGATCTGTTACTTGTCCACAAAATGAATTGTTGTTTTCTCTATGTGTGCACCATTGGTCTCGGAGGTTTCCACCATTGAGAGGAGTCAACTCTAGCCTCCCTGTGTTGGTCCACAGGACAAACCCTCAACTCCTCAAGCCTGAGGGTTGATGGAGAGGACCGTTGTGGCCTGTCAGATTTATTTTTGGTTGTTATGGATTGGTGTAGTATTGATTATTGGCTCGCCCCGTTGATTGTATGACAGTGGTGTTAGTTTCGACATCTAGTCACAACAATTGTTTTATTGGATAGATAAGCACATCATGGTTAATTAGAATTAACTGTTAAATCAAATACACAGTTGCTGCCTCTTTGTGTTTATTGAATGGATAACCCAACACTGTTTAAAATTGATTAAGGCTCAATGACGCTTCGTGCTTGATTTATTGGTATGAGTGGTGTTCCTAAACATGAATCAATGTTTACTGTAACTGTATGGCCAAGTGATTATTGAAATGGGGTGCTTATGGAATTTCCACCCACTTTATACGTTATGGTTATTTGATTACTTCATCAAGAATGGGCACAAGTTTTTACACAGTTTGATTGAATTGAGCAATTATGTTGCTATCTCCTCGTGTTGGATTGATAACTCGGCACGATAGCTTGGGTTAATGATACTGTGATTGTGTGTTTAAAATTTTCAAATGAGAATGTTGGAGTCATGGTGGTTATGGTATGATTTTCCATGGTGTTATTATCATTATTAATTGATTGTGCAATTGGGAAGGGGTACGGGTTTCTAAAATGGCTTGTTGTAATTTGATCGATTGTGTTGTAAAATCGGACCTATTGTTGATGCATCATTATATTGGATGGATAGCCCAGCATTTGGAATGTTTAAAGTCGAAGAAAATTGGACTCATACAGTCACAGAAATATGTTTGGGTTTGGTCGAATAGTTTTGTGTATCCCACAGCATAGCGTGAGTTGAACTAGTAATTATTGCCTGTGGGTTTAAATGGCAAGTTAGGATCTTGCAATTTCAGTATAAATTGTGGTGTCGACTGTCCACTCTGTATGTTTAACGAATGTCATGCATTTTAACAATGACAGGCATGATTGCAGTGATATTATAACTTCGTTGCAATTTTGAAACACGACTTTGAGTGTATTTTGATGATTGAAGTAATGTGTGGCCAGTGGTTGATTTTGATGATGAACAGAGTGGAATTGGTTACTGTTATACATTTGAGAGTTGTTATAAGGTGTTAATTGGATAAATGGAAGGAACAGAGCTCCCCTATAGACTGTGTGGAATGCATGTTGTTTTGTTTGATGACTTTGTTAAATATTTGATTATGAATAGTGAGCAAGTTAATGCACAGAGTTGTTTGACTTATACACAGCAGTTGTTTTTTCTTAGGTCACATGGGTTATTTGGTTGGTGTATTTCCTTTAACGAAATGGTTTTATGGATTACTTAATTAATTTTATGAACAATACCCACTCTTTTTCCCCCGCCATTTTTTCTCTTTTCACTAATTACAACCCCATCGCCTTCCCACATTCATTTTTCACTCCTTGTTCCAAAATTGATTACAGTCAAGAAAAAAAATTGTGTTGAGGCAGTTGGAAGTAGCAGTGTCTTGGTTGGATTACAATGGTGTTTTTGGGTTTGCATTACAGTTGATTGTTTGTTGTCTTTGAGCAATAACCGTGTTTTTCCCCCTCATCTTATCATGTTTCGCTCAATACAAACCCCTCGCATATCCCAGGACCATTTGTTCATCCCCTGCTCATTGACAAACAGTTAAACAAATTGTATGGATTGGATTGCATGAGTCTGATACATTGTTGAGCCAAAATCTATTTCATATTTTTCTAAAGAGTTATCATGTATGGTTATTTAAAAGATTATTTGCTAATCAATCACGCATACAGGGATGAGCTATTCAAATAAAAGGATGAAAACAAAGGCCTACTACGCCTCTGTCAAAGAGAAGGTCGCTACTGCCCCTTCTGCATCTTCAGATAATTCTGGTAAATCCGTGTCCTCCCACTTGTATTGGAAGGACGATTGCTCTCATATGATCAGCAAGATGAGGCTTAAATATTCTACACAACCTAAGACAGGTTTAGAAGGACTAAAATATGATAGCATCGGCAAGGGAAAGATTGCCTCACAAACCAGGAAATATGGATTTTGAGTTTTATTTTATCTATTGTTGATGACAGTTGACTTCAGGAATCTTTGGGCAACATGTTTTATTTTTGGATATATGAGTAATATTTTTTAAAAATAATTTCAAATATCATGAGCCAAATTTTCAAATGTGAATATGTGGATGGGATTCACAAGGAGGTGTGTTTTGCTTAACTAAATAGTTATGTTATGAGCTAAAGGGAGTCACAAGGGGTCCCGCCTACTAGTTATTATTTATTTATAACCCTTATTATGATTATTACTTTTCCCCCTAACTAAAGTTGATTGAGTATTTTAATTAACTTAACTAATGAGTTGGTTCAACTACTTCAACCAATTCTAATTTGTTTAAAAGCAAAAGGAAAGGGAGAAACAAAGGAGGATAGAAGGGGAAGCATACTAAGGTTTTCTCTTTGAGTTTATGTTGAGATAATTCAATTTTCATTCATTCCTTAATTTATCCAAGCCTGATTCTTTTTTTTGATAGCAGGGTCTTATTGTAGATAGAAAGATTTAAGGTTGAATTACATCATTCAAACACTTGTTTTTCAGAGGTGTTGATCTATCTTTGATAGTTTGTGTAAACTTGTTTGTTTGTCAATTAGTTTTCATGACTAACAAAGGCTATTGTGCAGAGTCAAGTGGGAAGCAATTTGTGGCAAGTTGATCCAACTTTTTAGAGTTCAGTTTTGATTTTCTGACAGAGGTCCTTTTGTATGTTCCATCGGGGATCTCTAAGTTTGATGTTGGTCCTAAATTTCTGCATGAAATTTTGTAAAGAGAGTGACTCTTTGGTGAATTGGAATGAAATAAAGGATTGCTTTATGTCTCATCTGTCTTGATTATCATCTTGGTGTATTTACTTTAGTCTTTACATGTATTTCAACAACTGTTATATTCAGAAAGTCACATAAAAAGTAAATTTCTAGCAAGCTTTTTATTAATAAAAGACTAGCCTAAGCACTTGTAATTAATATTTGTGAGTTAGGATGTTATTTTTGTTGGCTATAAAGATAGGGTGAGATTCCCGTCTATTTTTCTTTAGCCGAGAAAAATCTGAAAATGCCTGAGTAAGATCATTTCATATCTTTTCCTCAACATTTAATTGGCAACCATACTGGGGAGATCTTCGATATCTCTCTGGTTAAATTTTATACTCGATTTTCATCGATACATCTTTCTTTTTTGTTATTGATCCTTGATTGTTTTATTTCTTAATGATTGTGCTTGTTGCAAGGTAGCCTAATATTGAGCCCGATCTTCAAGACCAGACTAGCATTGCTTTGAATCTGTTTAACACCATTTTAGACACTGCCAATACCCGTGCTGAGCTTAACCATTCTTGGGCAGTGATTGAATGAGATATTAGTGCTCAAGAACAATTGGAAGCTAGACATAGACAACCCATAAATCAACAATAACCTTTTGTTTCTTCGGTTTTGGCCTTTCTTTCATGTCCTTAGATTCTTGTGCTTCTAGAAGAAGAAGATGCATGTCACCTGAAATCAATCCTATCAATGAAATAGGAAGAAGGAATGTTGTGTTATCTGCCCAAAAAAGTTCTCTAAGGAGAACTTTATCTGATTCATCCAGCAGACAACACTTGTCTCAAGGGGAGGGGCATGTTATGCCTAATATTAGCTCGTACATAATTGGGGCATATTATATTAATGTTATTTTATTTATGTAAACTTTAGGCCATAAAAAAAATTAGCCCTAAAATATTCATTACCCCTTAATTGGGGCATATTATATTAGTAATGTTATTTTATTTATGTCGGCTTTAGGCCATAAATAATATTGGCCTAAAGCCAACCAAAATTAGTAATATTGGCTCTTCAGCCAACCAACTACAATGCTAAGGTGCAAACAGGACCGAGAAGAAGCAATATAACCCACTACATGACCAATAAAAGCATGAACAACCCAATTCCCAAGTAAATAACGCATAGTGAGACCAGGCATTTCAAATCCATTAAACCCCATAAAAGCCAAGACTGGGTATGGTGATATAATGCGTGCAGGCAACAAGCCACCCAAGACCAAACGAAACCCTCCAACTAAACCAGCAAGGATGACAGAGAGCCCTTATGGATGCTAACAGTCATGATGACCCAATACACTGTAACTTCAGCAATTATCACAGAGAAAGCCACCGACAATTCATTCCAAAATCACAATTTTACACAGTCGCAATACTTAAGGAAAGCACAACCCATACATTTGAGCCAATATCCATTTCATAAATAGAGGAGACTAATGGATGGCCAAAAAAAATACATACCTATAATCCAAGCACTTTAAACGTGAACTAGTCGAACGGTTCCTCCTTGCTTGAAAATCGAAGCATAACCACAACAACAAGGTTGAACAATAGCTTGACTAGGGTGGTGGCCAGCGGAATGAGTAAGGGTGACGTGCAGTAAATGAACGTCACCTCCAAACTTAAGTTCATTCAATTTCTTAGTACGCGCCAGCCACTAATCCAACAAATCATCCAATTGAACCATACATTGAAACCAACAACCCTTAATTGCCAAGAGCGCCACCCACATCTCATATTACCATCTCAAACTATACAGTAATGCATGTTAACTATGTTTCTATATAACTTTAATAAATCACATGGATATCATATGTTAGCTAGGATTTACCATGCTCCTTTTAATGCATATAGTGTAGCATGTTAGTATAGAATAGTTCCTTCCTTTTGAATTTTTGTTCGCATTGCTTAATCTCCTTTTAATTTTCCTTTATTTGTTATTACTAACATATATATGTTGTAGGTGTTACAAGTAATACATCCAAGAATAGACAACAATGGTACCATGAATAACATAGGTCATAAAACTTGAGTCTGGAGCAGCACAAGAAACACGTATAATATGCTTGATCCATCATCCAATAAAACTAGATGTCATCAACCATGTAAGCATTGTCGAACAATAGCATAACATCAAATAAGAACCAGACCTGATCTCCAATCTACAATGGGGTCCCACCTACTAGTATTATTTAGCTTTATAATAATAGGCTTTAGAACCACTTTGCGGGAAAAACTTCGTTGCGATTTTAATCGTCAACAAATTGGCGACTCCACAGGAAAATTTGTTTTCAAAAGATTTAGAACTCAGAACTCATGGTTTTGTAGACCAAGAACGGTAAATTTAGAAGATATAACTAGAATAATTATGCAACAGGGGGAAATGAGAGGATTTAATGGAAAAATGACCGGGAATTGGGGATAACTCATGAAAAATGTTAAGTATGAGGGGGTTTATCCCTATATGCATAATCATTCAACCAGAATCGGCTCTTATTTAAAGGAGAAAATTTAATGGATCTGCTCTTTTATTTCTCAAATGGATGAAGAGATGGAAAGAAGAAGCGGGAGATAACCAATCTCTTTATAAGACAACAGTGAAAGCATATAACAAATTGAAGTGTATCTTCAGGGGGGACATCGTAACAGCCATGTAAGCTTGATTGTTGTCGACTAACAATATCTTGCAGGAGTGTTACTATGGCATAACTGATCCAACATCTTATCGTCGACTGAATAAAAAAGATGACAAAACACAAAATCTAACAGGATAAAATTGCAATTAAAATAGTAGAAATAAAGTGATAGAAAAATAAAAGCAGTGGAAAATGCTTAAACCAGAAAACAGAAATCGACTATCGTAAGAAGGAAAGAAAAATAGCGAAAACCGAAAACAAAGATAGATTACTAAAATACATAAAATCTAGACAGCATTTGAGCTTTTCAAGTTGGTTCCACGTAATGCTTTAAGTGAGAACCGTTAGTGCTGTAGGAAAACAATCGCTCCTGTAAATCTTTTAGAATGTAAGAATTTGTACCTAAGACAAAAGCGATCTTGAAAGGACCCAAACATAATTTCTGAAATTTTGAATGTCTTCCCCTATCAGCGTGAGTCGAATCCCATAGCGAAACTTTTTCATTGACCTTAAACTTGACAGTCTTGACACTCTTGTTGAAACAATTTTTAATAGTTTTCTGTCTCTTTTTAATATTATCCAAAGTAAACATCCTTTGTTCTTCCAAATCTAGTAGTGCATTTATCCTTTGCGAAACATCTGAAGAATTTAATTCTTCGATTTGTAGCAACAACCTTAATGAAGAAAGTTCTAGCTTAGTTGGTAGGAGGGCTTCTTGACCATAAACAAGCTAAAAAGGAGTACAACCAGTGCTTACCTTAGCGGTAGTTCGATCTGCCTAGTGGGCGTAAGTGAGGAGAGTGTGCCACTGACGAGGCTTATCTTCAATGAGCCTTTTGACGATTCTTACCAGATTTTTGTTGGTACACTTGACCTGCCCATTCCCTTGGGGGTAATAAGCTGATGAGGTGAAATGTTTAACCCCCAACTTGGCTAGAAATTGAGTCATCTTAGCGGAAATGAAAGCGGGGCCATTATCTGTAATAATTTCTAATGGGAGACCAAATCTAGAAAAAATATTATTTTCAAGGAAAGAAATTACCTGTCGTTTGTGGAATGCTTAAGTGGGAAAACTTCAACCCATTTTGTAAAATAGTCTATGGTTGTCAAAATAAAAAATTGTCCAACTGAAGAAGGGGGATTAATAGGACAAATAAAATCCAATCCCCACTTTGAAAAAGGAAAGTCTGGTCGGACAGGTTGTAATGGCATGGCTCAAAGGAATTCTTTCCCTGCAAATGTTTGGCACTTGTCACAAGATCTCGAGAAAACATAAGAGTCACGAAATATTGAAGGCCAATAGTATCATTTTCTAATAATCTTGAAAGAAGTGGTTTTTGTAGAGAAATGACCTCCTACATGAATGACAGAACTTGAGGAACCATGAGCTTCTTGCAATAGTTTCGGTGCATCTTCATTGTTTACACAGCGAAGCAGCACACCATCAACATATATTCGAAATAAGACCTCTCCTATAATGACATAGCTTGCAGATTCAAGATGGATTCTTCTCCTTTGATGAGTGTCTAAGTTGTCTGGACATCTTTGGTTCTGTAAATAATAAACCAAATTCTTGTACCAAGGATGTTTAGACACAGGGAGGATTTGATCGTCACTACAAAAGAGAGCTTAAAGGGAACTATCGTCTTCATCATTTTCTTCACCATTATCATCATGTTGAGCCAAGTGAAGGGCTAGGTCACGTCGCTTGATAGTGGTAGAAGTCATGATATTTAAATCATGCTCCTGGATCTTGGCAAGCCAAAGTGCAAACTTTCCTGAAAGATAAGTCCGTGAGAGAAAAAATTTGACAGCAGGTAAATGGACCTTTACCAACGTATGCTTACCTAAGATGTAGTGGCGAAAATTTTCAACAGCCTTAACAAGAGCGAAAGCATGTTTCTCAATAAAAGAATATTTAAATTCATCATCATACAAACTTTGACTCATGTAATCCACTAGTTTTTCATTTCCTTGGTCATCATTTTGCATAAGGACAACAGAAACCACCTCCTCGGTGGCATTAGTATATATCGTGAATTCTTTCTCAAAATTCGGCTTCGCCAAAACCGGTGCAGAACTGATTGTTTTCTTAATCCCTTCAAAAGCATTGTTGACATCATCTGTCCAAGAAAAAGAATGATCTTGCTTAAGAATATTATGAATTGGTTTGACCATCACCACAAAATCTGGAACAAACGTACAAATGAAGTTAATAACCTCCATAAAATCTTGAACTTCGTTCTTGGAAGTGGGAGCAGGAATATTAAGGATAGCAGCAATCCTTTCAGGATCAATGCTTATTCCTGAATCGAAGACGATGTGTCCAAGGATCTTGCCCTCGGTAACACCAAAAATAGACTTGGAAGGATTTACAGAAATGCCAAATTTCCTACTTCACATGATAACTTCTCTCAGATGACCAAAATGATCTGATTGGATTTTAGAGTATACTGTTAAGTCATCAAGGTAGATCTGAATGATCTTACAGATGAAATCGTCAAAATCTAATTGCATAGCTCTTTGAAAGGTGGCACCTGCATTAGATAATCCAAAAGGCATACGTTCATAAGCAAAGGTACCCCAACAAGTAATAAAGGTGGTTTTATATTTATCTGCCCTTTTTACTTTGATTTGATTGTAACCAGAAAACCCGTCAAGTAAGGACATCATTTGTGACCCTGCAACTTGCTGCAAAATCATTTCCATGTTAGGGAGAGGGAAGTGGTCTTTTATACTAGCTCCATTTAGTGCGTGAAAATCAACGCATAATCTGATCTGACCAGTTGTTTTCTGAACAAGAACCAAATTTGAAACCCATTTCGAATACTTGACCGGAAAGATGATTCCAGCCTTCAAGAGTTTTTCCAACTCCTTTCGAATAGTTGCTTCTAGCGTAGGGTTGATAGGTCCTTGCTTTTTCCTAACTGGTTTTATGCCTTCCTGAATGGGGATGGAATGTTGTATAAGGCCAGGATCAAAACCACGAAGATCCTCATAAGACCAAGAAAAAACATCTTGAAATTCACCAAGCATCTTGGAAAACTTCACTTTCTCTTCATCTAAACATTTGGCACATATTTTAACATTCCTTGGAGTCTCGAGTGTCCCAATGTTCAAGGATATGGTTTCACCCACCTTCCTTCTCGACTCTTCTTCTTTCTGTTTCTCCTTGTTGCCTACATCACTTGAAGAAAATGAACTCTCTAGAGGAGTCAATCCCTTAGGATTCTTGTTATCTTCTATGGATATAATCTCCTTAGGCTTAAAAGGTTCATTTTGAATAAAAGAACAAATGCTCTCATCGTTAGGGAAGACCTGCCAAGATTCTATATTGTTGGGGATATGCATACGATATAGGGATTGAAAGATACAATTAGGTCTCTGTGGTAGAAGTTGTCGGGGAGGCTGCAAAAACTATTAACCAATCAACCATTGATTTTAATTCCCTCTTAACATGAGTAATTTTGAAAGATAAAAGGTTCGAGATGAGTGCCCAAACAATTTGGGTGTATCGTTTCATCAACTTGTTGCTAGGAGAGTAAATTTTACGCACAAGATTCACAACAAACTCGAAATCCCCAAAAATTGAAAGGTGACCACATCCAAGATTATAAGCATTTTCAATGCCCAATAACAAAGCTTCAAATTCAGTGACATTGTTAGTGCAAGTGAACTCCAACCGGTAAGAAAAGTTATGGATTTTTCCTAAAGGAGAAATCAAGATAATGCCAGCTCCATTACCTTCGTTAGAGCATGAACCATCAAAGTGCATGTGTCACATGCCATCATCTAAATCGATTTGTTCCATGGGAATATTACCTTCCTCGGCAAAGATGGAATACACTCCTAGGTCCTATTCGATATAGTTTATGTTAGGCTATGGGACACTCTCTATGTAAGGTGATATCCTTCCTTCTCTAAGGACTATAATTTTTTTTTCATTCCAAGGGATGGATAAATGTGTTATGTCGAGTGAGAGGTATCCACCCGTTGAGGCTTGCCAATTTATTCCTAATATGATTGAGTAATTGCTTACTGGCATATCAATTACCTGACTGATGAGGGTTGTCCTTATTTCAGGATGAGCGCACAAAACTAAGGTCGCATATTTAATCTCACCTATGGTCGTTTGTTGTATACTATTATAGGAAAGCATGCTTTTGACGTTTTCATTGGTACAAGACAAGCCTAGCCCTTCCATAATAATCTTCGACATCACACTTAGGCCTGAACCACCATCAATGAGGCAACAATGGGCAATATTATCCATAATTTTTACAGAAATATAAAATGGGGGATTTTTTTTATAGGGTATCTAAAGTTATGTACACCTACTTTATTTACAGAAGAATCCTCTTCATTTACCTCTTCAGAGAGATTGGCTACAATGAAATATTTTCCTTCCATGAATTGTTTCAGATGCATCTGTTGTTCAGAGACAAAAACCATGTCTAGGAGGGTTGCATCTGCTTTGATGTTGGCCAACTGATTCAAGATATTATATTTGTAAGAGGGGAGAGGGGGAGTGATTCCTTGACTCTCGGGAACCTTAGGAACCTGGAGAGTAGCAACGGTTGTGTTAAGCCCTAATATTGGCTCATTACCCCTTAATTGCGGCATATTATATTAGTAATGTTATTTTATTTATGTCAGCTTTAGGCCATTAGTTGTAATTATACCTCCTAGTCTCTTATATATACCAAGGAGACATTTTCATTTTGAATCATCTTGTACTTGAACATTTAAGTGGGGTAAAAG
>SNQJ01S0039563.1:68704-80645 GCA_010110895.2 Picea sitchensis | reverse complement strand
ACCCCGAGACATTGAACTTTCCTGGAGTCAAAGGAATAGAGGTCATGATAGGATTGGGTGACTTCTAGCCCTAACTCTTACATGACAATTTTGGACATGAGGTTGTGAGAAGCCCCCGAATCCATCAAGCAATTGTGCAGTACCTTGTCGTGTATGTTTAGGGAAGTGTAGAAGGGAGGGGATTCCTGTCTTCTACCATAGGACCTAGAATAACTGCAGGCTTTTCATCTTGCAAATTGATGGAATCTGTGGGAAGGCATGGGACCTCAGACTGTAAAATCTTAGAGAAGCATTTTTTGAACCCTTCATGTTTAATTAGTTCGGTCAGGGGCACAAGGATTCTGATATTTTGAATTTCATGTTCGAAATTAAAAGAATATGTAAGCTTCAGAATTTCTCTTATTTCGAGAACATGACTCTGGACTATGGGAGAGACGGGTCGGGGCTTCTTACCTCTGTGACTGTTTGCTACTTCATTAGAAAGTTTCTCTGTTCTAGTAGAATTCTCAGGGACATAAGGTGTTATTGTCTTTTTCTTAGACCTCAGATCATATCTGCCTTGGGTGCCACTAGTCTTGTCTCCCTTGCTCAGTTCATTTAGCTGATTGTCTATGAGAGACTCCTCGTATGTTGATTGAGTGAGATGAGGGAAATGAGGAGTGTCGCCGAAGCAATGGATTTCAGGATCAAGCTCATATGTTTCCCTTTCTTCCCCCTCGGCCACAAAATTGTTTTGAAAAGGGGCCTGAATTTTCTGGTCTTCTTTGTCCCTCCCCCTCTCTCTTTGCACAGTTGGGGAAGTGATATTGTTTGGCCTCCAGAAACCTCCCTTGTTTTTGGCGTTCTGAGGGCCCTTGTATGCTTGCCTCCCCTCTACCTTCATCTTCTCCATCTCTGCAGACAAAGACTTCACCATCTTGGTCATTTGATCCACTTGAGGGTGGGGCACTGACGGGCCAGAAGTTGAGGCTTCCGACCTTCCCTTTCTTCTATCTGCGTCAGCCTTGTTCCTCAGTCTGTCAGCTGCCAATACATTGGATTCCACTTCTATGGCCAAAACTTTCATTTGAGCTAAGGAGGTAACTCTTCTTTCTCTCAATAAAAGACAGAAATCGGGTCCAAATGCACTCGCATAAGAAATCTTGGCTGAGGCTTTTGAGGGTTTTATTTCGGTAGGGATTTTATTATACATCTTATTGAATCTTTTGGAGAAATCAAAGAAAGATTCTCCTTCCATATTATTCAAAGACCCAAACTCTGTCATGTAATACATGAAATCCTTCCTATCGCCCCACTGCCTCAGGAAAGTGCTATCCATAGCTTCGATCCCAGCAATAGATCCAGGGGCCAATCCCCTAAACGACTTCCTCACCTCACCATCCAGGCTCTGGATGAAGACTCTCATCTAGACATCTTCATTTTCAATGTTCAGGTTGTCCGCATAACTGTAGAAATCAGCCAAATGCTCCTCAGTAGTTACATCCCCTTCCCTAGTGAACTTGGGCATGTATTTCAAGTAATCTCCAGCAGGGAGAGCATTCATAGGATGAGGCAGAATTAAGGGAGCATATCTGGCAGCGAATATGGCGCCCATTCTATTTAAGGGGGGATTAGAACCAGCCATAGGAATATTAGGTGGAAGAGAACTTGGGGGAGAAGGAGTTCGGGAAGGGGATACTAGGAATGAGTCTCGAAGTGGGATGGGAAAAAAAAGGATATTTAAGGAGAAGGCTAACGGGCTCAATTCAGTAGACGCTCCTCTTTTTGCAGGAGTGGGGAAATATTCTGTGGTCCTGGGTCTATGCCAAAGTACAACTTTAGAGGAGAGGGGAGTGACAAGGGATTCTCCCTCCAATCCCAGACCAGGATGGGAAAACTCAGCAGGAACACTCCCAAAATTTAGGAAACGGGAAACCTCAGAAAGAGGCCTATTAAGAAACTAAGGGGAAAATGGAGTTCTTACAGAAGGAGATGGCGGATTACCTGGTTCGGCGATGGAAGCTTCTTCTTCCGAGGCCTTTCCTTTCCTGAGAACCACCTCTGGATCAGTTTCGGGTGTAGCTAGAGGCAGGTGTGGATGAGACCGCGTGTGTGTGCCTCTGAAAGCCACAATTAATACAGCAGGTTCGCCACAGTGGAGTTGTCACAATGGAGTTTCCAGGTGCACAGTAGCAATCTTCAAAGGCTCCGATACCTGATGCACCTTCGGAATCAAAGGCTCAATGTCATTCAATCTTGGGGAAAATTTTCAACTTCATCCCCGACAATGACGCTAGAAATGTTGGCGACGGAAGTCACCCCTGGATTGCAGCAGGAGCAGAGCCCGACACCCATCAGTTTATGTCACGATATGTTTAATGGGGTGACCGAATGGGAGTTAACTCAAAGCGATGTGGTTCTAACTCCGAAACTAGGCCAGGCATGCATGGGAAAGTGAGGTATTAGATAACTTCAGACAGTGAGTTGTAGTAAGGGTGAGTAGGGGGAAGACTTGTATCAGAGAGATGCAAAGGTATGTTGTTAACATCAGGTTTCTAACAGACTGTAGGAGAAGACATCTAAACTCAAGATCTTCTTACATTCAAATGAAGAAAACTAGAGAATGCAATAATGCCATAATAAATCCTTTATCACAACACAATTGCCATAATTCGTACGAATCAGTCGATCACGAACTCTCTCAGCATGAGATGAAAACTAGATGGGATGAGAATAATTTCTGTCATTAAACAATAAATCTTACATACAGATGCATAACCAAAGAACTAGGGTGTTTGTTAAAACTTTACAATCGGGAGCTTCGCTCTACCATCGATTGATTACAAAATACAAAAACTGAGTCTATATACTCAGGAAAATTCACCTTATAGAGGCGTGTCCAGTCACCCAAGGCTTGGTGTCCCTTCAGCCAAAATCGTTTGATACCTTTCTTCAAATGCCACCTTAACTGAGCATGGCTCCTGCAAAGAGGGTAGCTGAGCCATTAAGTGCTGAGCTAGCGTGTGCAGAATTCCTTGTCTAGTCGAGGACTTCGGCATGGATTCTTTGGAAAAATTGGTACACAAGACCCCTAAGAGCAGACCACTTGCCAGACCCTCCATACCTCACACTTAATGAATGAAAGGAGGTTTCAACCACCCGTTCTTGCCTTTATTTACTCCAAGCGAGAAACAGGATTGAGATCGGGTCCGGTGGCGCTTGGAGATCGTGATGATCCCCTCTATAACTGAACTCAGTGCCTTTGGCCCCTCTTGCACAGCTCTTTTTGTTTCCCAAGTGACCACAGGATGTGACCCTATGCTTACTCTTAAAGGTGCTTTCGGCATTCGCGGATATGAAGGGGTTGATCCTTGCTTCTTAAAATTGCGATGAGAGAAACGTCGAGATGGCTTGATTGGGCACTACGCATCCCCTTAGATCAGATGGTCGTGAACTCATGCGGTGATGTTGTGGGCCCGGGTCCTGGACACTCCCGACACCTCGCGCATCAGGGATATGAAGGAGCTACTCTTTGTGCATTGGAGTCGCGATGGGAAAAAAGGCGAGGAGCCTAATCGCGCGCTAGGTGTCTCTTGTGGATGGACGATCGAGATTTCTTTGTGATACTGCGGGCCCGACTTTGGGCACCTTCGGCACTTTTGGAGTTCGGGGTTTCGAGATATAGGACAACATGGAACCTTCACCTTCGAACTCCCAATTGCCGAAACGCCAACGCGACTAGATCTCGCGCTACGCATCCTCTGGATGGATGGCTGTTATCTTTCCTTGCACACAATATGGGCGCTATCCATTTTGCTAACCTCGGCGCAACTTCGCTAACTGCCATTTCCCGTCAATCGTTGATCTGTTCCTTTGGATGAATCCTGACCGCTAAAACAAGACTGCTTGCTCGCTTGATTTAAGGCTGAAACAGACTTCTTCTGTGAGCTGTGCTTGGCGCTTATCGTGCCACTTGTAAACCTGATCGCTCTTGTGCTTCGGACAAGAAATTTTACTAACATACACCATCTTGATCAATGATGTAGCCCAGGTAATGAACCCTGTCCATGCCAAAGGAGCATTTTTCTAAGTTTGCATATAGCTTGTGATGTCGTAGGGTGTGCAAAACCTACTGAATATGCTGCAAGTGTTCGGCCCAAGTCTTGTTGTAAATGATAATAACATCCAGATACACCAATACAAAAGTATTGGTGAATGGTCACATGATATTTTCTATCATCCTCATGAAAGTGTCTCAAGCATTTGTCAAACCAAAGGGCATGACCAACCATTCAAAAAGGCCTTCTTTTGACTTGAAGGCGGTTTTCCATACATCTATCTGTTCTATCGGGACCTGGTGGTATCCAGACTTCAGATCAATCTTATTGAAGTATTTGGCCCTTGTGAGTTGATCAAGGAGGTTTTTGATTTGAGGAATCAGGTACCGGTTTCTGACTATGATTTTATTCAGAGCTCGGTAATCAATGCAGAATCACCAGGTTCCATCTCTCTTCTATACCAGCATGATTGGGCTTCTGCAAGGTGATGAGCTAGGATGGATGTGCCCCTTGTGGAGCAGTTCTTGGATATGTCACTTGATCTCCTCATTCTCTAACAGAGAGAGGAAATAGACTGGTCCATTGGGCAGCGGTGCACCGAGGGTCATATCGATGGGGTGCTTGACCTGGCAGTGCAGAGGTACCCCAATAGGTGAGGAGAAGATATCTGAGTATTCTTCCATGACCTTATCTACTTTCTTTTGTTGTGTGGAGAGGTCGGTCGAAGAGACCCTAGATGTGGCTGTGATATTTCACTTATTCTGAGAGTGAATCACGAAAAAGACAAACTTCCCCGTATGAGAGATGATCTTCCTGCATTTCTTAGCAGAGATCAAGGAAATAACACTAGGTGGGACTACCTCGGGTATCCTGTACAATTTCCTGTTCAAAGTAATAATAACACTACAAGGCCTAGACTCATATACAACATGACGTTTCCATAATTAAGGTTGTCCGAAAATAACATCACAATCTTTTAGAGGAGAAAAATCACACAATACCTTGTCTTTGAAGGGCTTTATGTCATACGACAATCAACACTATTGGCTGACACAGAGATCGCTTCCTTAGCGGAGCCATCCAACGGTGTAGGGTTGTGGGTGTGATGTTGTCGGTAGGGCCAGTCGCTTGACGACCTCTACTGATATGAGGTTCTTCTAGCTACCGCTATCAATGATGAAGTGCAGTGGGGTGCCTTTTACCCACATCTGTGAATGGAAGAGGCATTCTCCTTCTTTTGGCTCGTCTAGTTCACCAGGCTAGAGCTTGGTGGTAGCAACGAAGGCACTAGATTCCATGTCAATGATATGTCTTCCCCTTTCTAGTTCTGGCTCAGAGTCAGAACTCACATCTAATTCAGAGGATTTCACTTCGGCCACCAGTGACTACTTTGAGCGGCAGTCAACAGTGTTATGCCAAGGGCTCTTATGGAAGTCACACTACTTCCTAGTATCTTTCTTTGTCTTTCTGATGTCTTTATTTTATTGCAGCCTGGACTGGTTGTCCTGATACTGTCCATATTTGCTCTGTCCTTTGTTATGTGATTTGGGGTCGCCCTTTCCTGGCTTTTGTTGTGAGGGGTTCCCATGCCCAAATTATCGCGTCTTTTGTTTGAGATTCTACTTAATTTTGATAGCATATCGGTAGGTTTCACCCAAGGATGAGATGTCCAAAAATTCCATTTCGGTCTATATGTATATGTGCATAGCGTTGCGATACTTGAGAACCAGATGTCACTTTGAATCTTTGATACCCAACTTGTTGTGCAAGGTATGGAATATATTTGTGAAATCTAGCACTGCTTTGTCTCTTTCTTGCCACAGTGTGGTCCATTTGGTATACAAGTCATCATAACTTCTGACAGGGTAGTATTATTCCTTAATAGAATCCCTGAAGGATTCCTAGGTGGCCATGACTGTAAATAATGAGGGTTCCTTTGTTTCCTTTTTCTCATAGAAATTTTCCCACCAATCTTTGACATGGGGAACGACTTTGAGGAGCGCAAAAGTAATCTTTTCTCTATTCGAAAAGTTATGGACAGAAAAATACCCTTCTAGTAGATTCAACCACTTGCCTACAACATCTGTGTCTATATGACCTTCAATTATAGGAATATCTAAGGTTATTTGTATCTTGAAGGGGGTGGCACCTCCGCTCGAAGAAGATGCGTCGTTTGTTGGTATCCGCTAGAGGATTTGAGCGAAACTATCCATCATCTCATTCCTTTGTTGCATTAGGGATTCCTCAATCAACAGTTTGAAAGGATCTCCTATCTTGACATATTTCTTTTCTCTTGCCATGAGAGGTCGCTTGGGCATGTGAGAGATTTTTTCCTCAAGAAAAACAAGCTCGAGACCCAACTCTTTGTACTCCAACCTTGTTGGAGACATGCGTTAAGACGACAAGGAGCATACCACTCTAAAACCACTGATATGGATTTTATGAGAAGAAAGAAATGAATAAATATTATTAATAGGTGCTTAACACAAAATAACAGAGATATAGTAAAGTTTCTTTTCTATTCAATAAGGAAATAAGCTGAAACTGTAAAATGCAGCAAAAACAAGCTTGTTGGAATGCTGGCAGCTTATCTCTCGGAAGAGATGTGATGGATGCACTCATTCATAAGAAGATCCTTACAATGAGGCTCTGAAGGACTTTTTACAATAAAAAGGAATTCCAAAATCCTAGAAATCCAAAAACATAACCCTAGGAGATGAAGCACCAAAAGTCATGTGGGCCCCATCCTGTTTGGGTAAGTTAGTACATCAACTTCTCGAGGTCGTAACTTTTGCTTACGATCTCTGTTTTAGGAGTATGACATCCCATTGGAAAGGTATTGTCGAGGAGAATAATTTTGGGAGATCAATCATGCATTTGGTTATCATTGAGAATATCGATCCCGAAAAACCTTCATTTAGGCCCTCAAAATGGCCCTAGAAGTTAAAACTGCTAAAAATAGTAAATTACCAAAATTGCTAGAAATTTGTTTTGAACCAGTTGGAAAAGGTGGGTGGCCACTGATATCCACTTGGATCAGTTAGATTGCAGTGAAGGGACTCTAAGACTTCCTTTCGAGCCTGTTGTTGAAGCCCTGGAAGGGAAGTGGGGCAACCAAAGAACTGTTGAGCAGAGAAGGGGCACACTTCCTGGGGTGGGACAAACATGTGGGGAATGAGGGACTATAGGATGTTAGTATGAATTGGCATCTATGATGGATTTCCCTGTGATTGAGTCACATGTGACTGATTTTCATGTTGATTGCGATAACTTATCTTGGATAGGAACCCTTACTGAAGCGGAGTTTAGCCTCAGATCGAGGGTGAACCACTGCTGAGAGTGATGGGTGATGTGGTCTAAGGCTAGGAGGAATGTGGAAGGTCTGTGACTGCGTGCAGTTGGTGTCATTTATTTAAATATAAGTTTCATTTGTGTGTTAAATCATGTGTTTCGGTGATAATTATACATTTTCTTTCATGGGTTATCCTATTTATGTTACATGTATAATTTTGTTATAATTGTGTATAGTTATGTTATGAATATATATGTAACCATTCATTGTAGAGTATTTATATGTTTTTAATTAGTATTAGAGAAATCTTGTTAGTTGTTGATAACATGGTATTAGAGCAGTAATGTAACATGTATGTTACAAAGTGGTATGAGAGTAGTTTGGTAACAAGGACATTACAAAATGGTATTAGAGCCCAATTTTCAACATTGAGTTTGGATGGGTTGAGTTAGCGTAATTCCAAAGTAGATTCTCGTAGAGAATTGAATTTGGTAGTGGCTAATTTTCAAGTTATAGTGCGTCCATGATGGAAATTAGAAGCACTTGTGTGGAATTGGAAAATAGCCCCATTTTTGTTGTTAAATTCATGGGGAATTCAGGGAAATCTGGTTAAAAAATGAGATAACCTTAATTTTAATCCATGTTAAGGAAATTCAGATAGGAATCGGTCAAATTTGAAGTTACAGGGAAGCTAAGACAGATTGGGTGGGATTGTTTGAATAATTTTCTCAATTCATGAATGAATTGGAAAACATGCACCATGAATATCAACTAGCGGCACATGCAAAAAATTGTTGTTGCAGAGGTTGAATTTGGGTATCTTGGAGTGAAATTGAGAAAATTGCATGATTGCAAAATGAACATGGAAGAAATTGCGTGAAAATAGAGCAGAATCCCCAATTCCTGCATCAAAATTCATGGCAAAATCAATTAAGCATAAAAAATATTGTGTGCACTAAGTAGTAGTTATGCACAAGAAGAAAACGGTACACAGGAGTGCGCATTAAAATTGGGTATTGCACTCTATAGAGTCGATGATGTGGAAAATAATGTTGTGCAGGTGTGCGTGTTAAAAATTTGGTGTTGCACAGAAAATAAAGGTACACAGGGTATGTACACTAAGTTTTGGCACTACGCTGGGTATAATTGATGGCGTGCGCAGAATATGGGTGCATAGAAGAATGCACTAAATATTGACATCACAAGAAGTAGATCTTGTGGCACACAATTAATAGGGTGATACACAAGGTGTGCACTTGAAGTGTTGGTAGAGCGCGGTTCAATTTTGTTGGTGTGCGTGCAACGTTGTGTTTGAAGTGCACATAGAATATTGATGTGTGACACAAAAGATGTGTTTAGTAGATATTGGCGCATGACAAAATATTGGTGCACAGGGAATATTGGTGTTTATTATGAAAAAAATCAAACCTTAGCATTGTGTAGTATAGTGCTTGTAGTGTGCGTAGAGAATTGGTTTGTGACACAAAATTTGTGCTCAGTAAATATTGACACGCAACCAAAAAGTATGTACACTGGTTGATCCAAGTGGATATTGGTGGTCGCCCACCTATTCTAACTGGCTCCTCATGTCTGTTTTTTATTCAACATGTCTTTTTGTAATGATTTTTAATTATGAGTTCTACACTTTTGGGGTTGTTTGAATCCTCACACATTCTCCAGGTGGATATGAGTGGCCTCTCACCTAATCCAACTGGATTATTTTGTATGTTTTCATGTCAGCACATCTTGTTGTACTTCTAGGGCTATTTTGGGGCCCTAAACATTTTTTGTTTTACTCACCACAATCAGACCATAGACAGATTCAGAGTCTGATGGTGGAATGTGTAGATCTCTGAAATACCTTTCCAATTGGCTATCACACGCCTAAAAAAGAGGTTGTATGCAAAAGATACGACCCTAGGAAGTTGAGGTACTAAGTTACACCAACTTACCCATAGGGCCCACATGACTTTTGGCGTTTCACCTTCTAGGGTTAGGTTTTTGGATGTCTAGGGTTTTGGAATTCATGAGTAATATGAAAAGGCCCTCTGGAGCCTCATTGTAATCCATTCTTCTCAGGCAGATGCATGTAGCAACCACATATCTTATGAAAGATAGCTAGCACCATTCGAGCAAGTTTCAGTTCTGTAGTTTTACAGTTTCAACCTATTTCATTATATAATAGAATATATTGTTCACTGGATATTTGTGTTATTCTTCCTATCTTTTTGTTTATTGTATTCAGTTTGCTAATCAATTCGTTCCGCTCCTAAATCCAGATCACTAGTTATAGGTGCGTGATGCATGCACTATATTCTAGTGTTGCGTATGAAAAGTGGACACATGCTAATTATGGATTATATTTGATAATTAGTGTACACAAAGTCGATTAGGCAGTCAATATTCCCAAGAAATTAGAAGAGATAAATATTAATCTTTATGGAAACTGAGTTGTACATAATTTCATGTTTTTGTTAAATTGTTTAGCCTAACAAATTTTGTTGGATGCAGATTTTGCATAGTTAACAACATTATATCAAAACATGATCAATACAAGTTTAGAATCATGGAATATGTATAGGTGTTTACAACCATGAAGAAGATGTCAGAGTAATGTATTCCCATATGGGTAAATGAAGGTACAAATTCAAATGGACATGGAGAAGGTAAGGAAGAAAGCATGAACTTGGTGGAAACCATAAAACGTTTGATGTCGTGAGTTATAAAGATGATAACGACAAACTTATGAAATCCAAGGAGAAATAGGAAGACTTCAACATCAAGTTGATGCAGAGCTTGGACATAATAGAGAATAATATGGATAAGAAGACTGAGTCAAGTAGATCAGGAAGCCACAAGTCTCATGATAATAGAAGTAGAACAAAAAGTGTTGAAAGACAACACCATCACTCTCCAAGGCATTCCACTAGGAGAGCACACAATAGTTCAAGTCATGTGAGGAGGCATAAGAAGAGGTATGGGGTGGATGAGCTACAGGGGAAATGAATGAAATCAAGCCTCCTAATTTTTATGGTGAACATAAGAAGGATGAGGATGCAGAGACATGGCTGCTAAACATGAGGAATTATTTTCAACTGCATAATTACTCTTCACAAGAAGGAGGTAGAATTTCTATTTATCATCTCAAAGGAAAAGCATCCATGTGATGGGACCAATTTGTGCAGGTACAACACATTGATGAGAATAAGGTGACTATTAGGGTCCTAACCCACACATAGGTAGAACAATATATCACCCCTGTGATCATCACCCAATGCAATGAGTTCTAAGTGGACTATTCAAATCATGAGAATTATTAGTCAGTTGCGACTAATACTCATGGATATGGGTCATAGATGAATGACTTACACTACACAATTAATCCCCAAAATGATATCTAATATGTTGCACTGTGGAAGCCCCTCTATGCTTAAATAATAAGAGTGAAGGGAGGTCTAACTTGATAGTTCATAAGGCACAATACTTGCTAAGGTTTTGCAAATGGGGTAGTAAGCTAAGTGGGCTTGATTGTGGGGAAAACTCCACAGTTAAGCACGCTTGAGACAGAGGCATCTTGGGATGGGTGACCACCTGGGAAGTCCTGGTTACCGGGTGTAAGCAATGGAAGTGATGATTGATGCTATGCGATTCATTTCGCTGGTTTAAATCCCATTTCTTCACCCCTGTGAGCATCACCCAATGCAATGAGTGCTAAGTGGACTATTCAAATCATGATAATTATTGGTCAGTTGTGACTAATAATCATGGATATGGGTCATAGATTAATGACTTACACTACACAGTTAATCCCAAAAATGATATCTAGAACAATATATTTGGATGTAATAAAGGTCAATATTAATAAGGACTTTCAATAAAATAGAATAAGTCGAATTTAAGAAGACCTAATAGAAGCTTCCTCTTCTAGAAGGATCTTCCTCTAGATGCTTATTTTGATAGAAATATTTAGTATGAATAGGATTTGAGGGTATGAGAACCCTAGCTTGGATATTATTGTAATAGATCTCTGCTCAACTGGAGGTTGCCCCCTCGAAGAGGCCTGTGAACATTTCTTTCATAATCAAAGTGTTATTTTTGTTGTTATTCTTATATCATTTTAGTGATATTGTGGTGATTGTTCTAGTTATATTGTTGTTGTTCTTCCATTTCTAGAATTTTATTTATGTTTTGTATACTTTTTCTATCTGGTATATTACAAGTGGTATCATAGCACTTTCCTTGGTAGAAATTGTGGGTAATTTTTTTTTCAAGGTAGAGATTTTTTCTGGCGTCTTTAAGCCATGGAGATCTGTCGTTACACACATAAATTCATGGTTGAGGGATTCATACACGCAGGAAATACAAGTGGTTCTTAAGCGCACATATGTTGGCCACCCTTGTAACCTCTGTTGGTACCCCTTCAAGTGGTAGCACATCAAACAACACCTATGTATGGATTGGCCTAGATTTCCTGAAGCCCTCTTTAGATAAACTGGTCGGCCGCCTGACTGCTATAGTGCCACCGAGAACAACACTCGGGAAGATACTCTTTAGTACCTGGGTAGTCGGGTAGTACGACTAAGGGTACGGTCTATCCTCCTTAGTTAGTGCC
>SNQJ01S0039563.1:52610-68654 GCA_010110895.2 Picea sitchensis | reverse complement strand
GGGTAGTACGACTAAGGGTACGGTCTATCCTCCTTAGTTAGTGCCCTGAGATATTGGGCCGAGTACTACTGTTGGACCCCACACATATATTAGAGAGTTATAGCATAGGGAAAACCCTTGTCTGTAGAACCCTTGAATACCTAACCCTTGGGGGCAAGAACATAAAAAAATCAAAACAAACAAGATCTATTGTCGTGTAACTTTGTTTGGGTTGCCAAGTAAGTACATATTTCTTCCTGGTTAAGAATTTGGGCATTTCATCACTGCAGTATTCTTCAGACTGGAGTATAACTCCATAGGTGTAAAAAAATAAAAACAAAAAAAAGTCTGGAAATTTTTTCACCATTATTTGAGACCTATTCCATTGGATTCATCTCTTTTCCCCTATCACATTCATACATATCATTTTTCAGAAAAAAAAAATTGACCCCACCCGCCCCTTTTCGTTTCCCTCATCTTCACGGCCCATACCCGTATCCAAGACTTTGAAACTCATTTCAATACCTTGCAATCTAGTCTCACTAAGACCCAACAAGAAGTGAAACAACTCAGTGCCAATTTTGTCACCATCAATACAACCATGCAGTCCTCAATGGAGGAAATCAAACAAGACCTGACCACCCATCTTGAATCTATCTTTTTGTCCCTCTACACCAAGATTCATATCCCTATATATAACCCTTCCTATGACTCACCCCCATATACTGAAGGTGAACATTCCTCTCATTCCCATAACTTTCAGCACCATCACTTTCAACGTGACCTACACCTTCCGTAGGTGGATGTGACCAAATTTGATGGCTCGGACCCCACTGGTTGGGTAACCCAAATGGAACATTATTTTTCTTTATACGACATTACATATGACTTGGCCAAAGTTTGGTATGGTGTTCTCCATCTAGATCACGAACGTTGGCAATGGTGGCAATGGATAAAATTTTCCCATCAAGGGTATATTGCTTGGACACACTTTGTGGCAGAGCTTTATGAATTCTTTGACACTGACACCAACCATTTGGGTCATTTGACAATGTTGAAACAATCAGGAATAGTGGAAGAATTTATAGCTGACTTTGAGCACCTGAATTTTTAGACAGAGGGCATGTCTGATGACTTTTTCCAAGAGTGTTTTATCAGTGGCCTCAAGGATGATATTCGGTTCCATGTCCTCATGGCTCAGCCCCAGATTTGGGTGGAGGCTACTAAAAGAGATAAAGAAGCACAATAGGTTGTATCTTCTCAAAACTGAAAACCCTCCTTTATCCCTCGCCCTAAACCAGTAAATACCACTACCCCCTCCACTCCACTAAAGATCCAAAAATTGACCAGGGTGGAAATGATTGAAAGCAAACTCAAAGGAATTTATTATAATTGTGATGAAAAATATTTCCTGGGCCACAAGTGTAAGGAACAAAATATTTTTATGGCCATCTCTGAGGATATTTTAGAAGAGGATGTTGAAACTCCCCTTGTGTCTGAGTCACCTGAAACAACTAACATAACCCCTCCCTCAGACACTCTCGAAGTAGAACCGATCATTTCCCTCAATGCTCTCACTGGCTTCTCTGCCCCCCAAATCCTCAAGTTGATCGGTTACATCAAGCATCGAAAGGTCATCATTCTGGTTGATAGTGGAAGCACCCATAATTTTATTCATCACTGCATTTCCCAAGAAACTCATTGCTACATCCATGCCGTCAATAATTTCCAAATCATGATTGCCAATGGTGGCTCAATGAAATGTGGAGGGCGTTGTGAAAATGTGTGTCTCCAAATTGGTGACTACCACCTGAAATCTCATATTTTTTCTATCGACATGGGTGGTTGTGATATTGTGTTGGGTGCATACTAGCTAAGGAATTTGGGTCCCATTATCATGGATTTTAGGGAATTAGCCATGCAATTTGACCAGGAGGGCCACAAATATAAGTTCCAAGGCATCACTATTGGTTCACCTGAGATCATTAGTTCCCATCGCATGGAAAAGATGCTAAAAAAAGTTCATTCTGGTGTTATTTCCCAACTCCATGATATAAACGCAACAGAGACACCCTCGGTGCTGCAAGACCTCCAAACCATCCTTTTTAAACATCAAGTGGTCTTTTCCACTCCATAGGGATTCCCTCTTTTCTGTGGTGTTCATGATCATTCCATTCCCCTTGTACCCAGAAGCCTTCCTCCCAATATCCGTCTGTATCGTCACCCCTTTTCTCAAAAAAATGAAATTGATAAAATGGTCCAGGAACTCCTTAATGCAGGCGTTATTTGCCCTAGTACGAGCCCCTACTCTTCTCCTGTGGTCATGGTCCTGAAGAAATAAGGTTCTTGGCGAATGTGTCCTGACTTTCGTGCCCTCAACAAACTTACCATTAAAGACAAATTTCCCAGTCTTGTCATTGATGACCTCCTGGATGAATTGAGTGGCGCCCAATTCTTTACTAAACATGATCTTCATTCAGGCTACCACCAGAAACGTATGACAGTGGCAGACATTCCCAAAACTACCTTTAGAACTCATGAGGGCCACTATGAGTTTTTGGTCATGCCCTTTGGCTTGTGTAATTCCCCCTCCACCTTCCAAAGCCTCATGAATCATGTCCTTCATCCTTTTCTCTGTCATTTTGGCTTAGTTTTCTTTGATGATATACTCATATATATAAAAACCTGGACAAACCATCTTGCTCATGTGGATCGAGTTCTCCATCTACTCTCTCAACACCAAATTTTCCTCAAACAGTCTAAATGTGATTTTGGTGCCTCAGAAGTAGAATACTTGGGTCATCTAGTTGGCAAGGATGGCGTCAGTGTGGATCCAAAAAATATTGAAGCTGTGCAAGACTAGCCTCACCCAAAGACTCTCAAAAGCCTATGTGGATTTCTAGGCTTAACAGGATATTATCGCAAATTTGTTAAGAATTATGGAAAGATTGTAGCACCTCTCATTTCTCTTCTAAAAAAGAACTCTTTCACTTGGACTCCAACCACTGCTCAAGATTTTCACACCTTTAAGATGGCCATGTGCACCACTCGAGTCCTGGCCCTTCCTGATTTCACAAAGACCTTTGTCTTGGAATGTGATTCCTCAGGGAAAGGAATTGGTGTTGTCCTTATGCAAGAGGGTCGGCCTTTGGCCTTTACCAGCAAGCAACTATCTGAAAGAAATCTGGGAAAATCAATCTATGAAAAGGAAATGTTGGCTATTATGCATGTCGTTGGTCTGTGGCACACTTATCTATTGGGGCAACATTTCCAAATTAAGACAGACCATCAAAGCCTCAAGTATTTTCTGGAACAACGCATTTCCTCCCCGGAGAAAAAAATGGCTGACTAAGATATTTGGATATGATTATGAGATCATTTACAAGAAGGGAAAAGACAATGTGGTGGCCAATGCAGTTTCCCAAAAATATGAAGATGAAGGAACCATTTTTTTTCTTTCCTTCATTGTACCAGATTGGCTCCAACCCATTCGTCAGGAATGACTACAAGATCCAAAAAGTTCACATCTGATCCAACAATTGCAATCCAATGCTCTAGCTTCCCCAGGGTACTCTTGGCTCCATGATGAGCTTCATTACAAAGACCGTTTGTATTTAAGTAAACAATCAAAGCTTGAAATCCACGGTACTTTCTTAGCTTCATGCTATACCCACAGTGGGGCACTTCGGGTTCACCAAAACCTATGAGAGGGTCAAACGTTCTTTTTTCTGGGATGGTATGAAACAGGACATTCGTAATTTTGTCGCTGGATGTGATGTGTGTCAACGCAAGAAGGGAGAAACAGTCAAATCTCTAGGCACACTACAACCGCTTCCGATTCCACCTACTATTTGGAAGGATATCTCTATGGATTTTATCACAAGCTTACCCAAATCGGGAAATAAATCAGTCATCATGGTGGTTTTTGATTGCCTTTCCAAGTATTCTCATTTTTGCGCTCTTCAACAATCGTTTACAGTATCCACGGTGGGTCAAATTTTTATGGATCAGGTCTTCAAGCTTCATGGCATGTCGCACTCTATTGTTTCTGATCGTGACCCAAATTTCATAAGTAATTTTTGGCAAGAATTGTTCAAGCTACAAGGCACCCAATTGCATCTCATCACAACTTATCACCCCTAGAATGATGGTCAAACGGAAGTTGTCAACAAGTGTTTGGAAACATATTTGAGGTGTTTTTCCTTGGAAAAGAAAAATCAGTGGGATCATTGGTTACCCCTAGCTGAATGGTGGTACAACACTTCATACCATATAGCTACACACATGACTCCTTTTGAAGTGGTATATGGACATAAGCCACCTTCAGTTTTCTCATACTTACCTAGTGGCTCAAAGGTCCAAGCGGTTGACCAAACACTTACAGTTCAAGAGGCTATTCTTCGTACCATCAAATAGAATTTGGTCATGGCATAGAATCGCATGAAGAAATAAGCAAATCAAGGTTGCTATGAATGTCAATTTGTAGAAGGGGATCATGTGTTTCTTCGACTACAACCTTACAAGCAAACTTCCCTCAAGGATGAGCATTGTCAGAAGCTAGCGCCCAAATTTTATGGTCCTTATACCATTCTCAAGCATGTGGGACAAATAGCCTATCAGTTAGCTTTGCCCAGTCATTCGAAGCTACATCATGTTTTTCATGTTTCATGCTTAAAGAAGGTGATTGGAACTAAGTGCCAAATTCAAACCAACCTTCCCGAGTTAGCCGAAGAAGGATCCATTCGGCTATAGCCACAAGTAGTTTTGTACCAGTGTGAGAATCACCTACATCAGAGAACTATCAAGGAAGTGTTAGTCCATTGGAAAGATACAACTCTAACAGATGCCACTTGGGAACCAACTACCATTCTGCAACAATTTCCACATCTCAAGCCTTGAGGACAAGGTTGCTTTTAAGGGGGAGGACATGTTAGGGTCCTAACCCACACATAGGTAGAAAAATATATTCAGATGTAATAAAGGTCAACATTAATAAGGCCTTGCAATAAAATAGAATAAGTCGAATGTAAGAATACCTAATAGAAGCTTCCGCTTCTAGAAGGATCTTCCTCTAGATGCTTCTTTTGATAGACATATTTAGTATAAATAGGAGTCGAGGGTATGGGAACCCTAGCTTGGATATTATTGTAATAGAGTGCTTCTCAACTGAAGGTTTCCCCCTCAAAGAGGCCCGTGAACATTTCTTTCAGAATCAAAGTGTTATTTCTGTGTTTATTCTTATATCACTTCAGTGCTATTGTGGTGATTGTTCTGGTTATATTGTTGTTCTTTTGCCATTTCTAGCATTTTATTTATGTTCTGCATTCTTTTTATATCTGGATTATTACAATGACTTGGAGGGAATTCAAGAGGTATTTTCAAACGAAATACTTGACTAAGAGATACTATGACAAGAAAATGGATTTCTTTGAACTCAATCTTGGGAGCATGACCATAGATGATTATTAAAGGAGGTTTTTAGAGCTTCTGAAATATGTTTCCTTCATCAAGGATGAGATAGTTAATATTCAAAGATATTTGAGTGGTCTACCATCATTTATTAGTGATAGGATACAATACGATGATCCCAAAACATTGGAGGAAACTATAAGAAGGGATAATTTCCTTTATGAACAACATAAAGGGAGAGAAAGTTACCAAAAAACTTGGGAAGACAAGAAGAAAAGAAAAATGGAATAGAGGAAGAAGGGGACTAAGACATTATTCTTCAAAAATAACTCTCAGGGACAACCAACCTCTAAAGAATCCAAAATGACAGAGGCATTGGGACAAAGACCAAGACAACCACCTATTCAATGTTGGGGTTGTAAGGGATATAATATGTATAGATATTCCCCCCACATAAGTGAAAAGTGAGGACTCTTTACAATGCGTAGCAATCTGAAAAAATGGAGGACATGGGCATAAATGTACCTAAGATCTATGCAACTCTAGACAATAAGAAAGTTGAGTTTCAATCACATATGATTGAAGTGAAAGGTACGATCAATAACCATCACATTGTTATTTAAATTGATTCAGGGACTACTCATAGTTATCTGTATCCTAAGTTGGTGGAAATATTTTAATTTCCAAGGAACAAGATTGGAAAAACTTGGATGGTGCAACTAGCTACTAGAGCTAAAAGAAAAATTCATGAGATGGTTAAGGCATGTCCAATGATCATGAATGGATTGAACACCACAGAATATTTGAACATCATACCTTTAGGCTCTAATGACTTCCTAATCAGTATGGATTGGTTGAACCAACACCATGATGTCCTAGACTATTATAATAAATATTTTACTTTCTTGAATGAAGAAGGCAACTTAAGTAGAGTACAAGGAATTCCCAGTGTAGTATTTGTCAGAGAGGTTTCAGCCTTGCAACTAAAGAAAGGTTACAGGAATGGGTGTCAATTATTTGCAGTGCATATGGAAGGGACATCTAAGCATAAGGTACCAAGTATTGAAGATTATGTAGTCCTATAAGAGTTTGAAGATGTATTCAAGGAAATACCAGGATTTCCACCCAAGACAAATATTGACTTCTCCATCAATTTGATTCCTGGAGAAGCTTCAGTATCCAATACTCCTTAAAGGATGAGCACACCAGAACTGAAGGAATTACAAATGAAAATTGAAGAGCTTGTGTAGAAGGGCTATATATGCCCAATTGTGTTACCTTGGGGTGCCCCAGTATTTTTTTTAAAGAAAAAGGATGGAACTTTGAGACTTTGTATTGACTTCAAGTAGTTGAACAAGGTAACTGTGAAGAACAAGTATCATTTGCCAAAGATAGTTGACCTCTTTGATCAATTGAAAGATGCAAAAATATTCTCAAAGATTGATCTCAGGCCGGGTTATCATCAGGTAAGAATTAAATAAGACAACATCAAAAAGAATTCTTTCAAAACAAGGTATGGACATTATGAGTTTACAATGGTTTCATTTAGGTTAACTAATGCACCAATTGTCTTCATATGTCTCATGAATGGTATATTCAGGAATTACTTGGATAAATTTGCCATTGTCTTCTTGGATGATATTTTGATATATTCCAAGTATGAGGAAGAGCACGAGAAACACTTAAGAATGGTGTTACAGGTATTGAGGGAGCATCATTTGTATGCCAAATTGAGCAAGTGCTCATTTTATCATACAAAAACTCATTATTTGGGTCATATCATTTCAAAGAAAGGGATAACTGTAGATCTAGAAAATATAAAGGCCATTGAAGGATGTCCAACTCCAAGGAATGTATCAGAAGTGAGATCATTCATGGGCCTTGTAGGTTACTATAGAAGATTTGTTGAAGGATTCTCAAATATTTCACACCCAGTTAATTCCTTACAGAAGAAAGGTGTGAAGTTTGAATGGACACATGATTGTGAAAGAAGTTTCCAACACTTGAAGGATTTACTAACAAGTTCTCTAATACTAAGTATTGTTGATCCAAATGAAAATTTCATTGTATGCATTGATGCATGTAAAGAAGGGCTTGGTGGAGTCCTTAGTCAGAATGGGTATGTGGTGTGCTATGAATTGACGAAATTGAAGGAGCATGAAAGACACTATGCAACTCATGATTTGGAGTTGGCATCCATAATGCATGCCTTGAATATGTGGAGGCACTATCTCATGGGAAAGAGATATGAGTTGAGGAAAGACCATAGTGGTCTAAAATACTTGTTTGGATAACCAAATTTATATGCTAGGAAAATAAGGTGGTTATATTTCCTCAGATATGAAAGATAAAATTATAGAGGCTTCAAAATCATATAAAAAATACATGGAGGTAAAGGAAAAACTTTATCAAAGAAATTTACAGCACAAAGTTGAGGATTATAAGATGGAAAATGATGAAATCATCATGTACAGAGGAATAATTTATGTGCCAAATTCTAGAGAATTGAAGAATATGATATTGGCAGAAATGCATAATGTACCTTATGTTGGACACCTAGGTTACCAGAAAAATATTGTAGCTATGAAGAGCCAATATTATTGGTCAGGCATGAAGAAAGAAGTTGTTGATTTTATTGATAAGTGTTTAGCCTGCCAAAAGGTCAAGGTTGAATATAGACATCTAGCTGGTCTACTACATCCATTGCCCATCCATGAGTGGAAATGGGAAGTTTTAACAATGGATTTTATCACTAAACTACCTAGAACTAACAAGCAACATGATTCTAACATGGTAGTGGTGGATAAGCTTACCAAAGTTGCTCATTTTACTCTAGTAAAGCTTACTCATAAGGTAGCTAACCTAGCTGATATTTATCTGAAAGAAATAGCTCGATTACATGGGATCCCAAAGACAATTGTGTCTGATAGAGATCCAAAATTTACATCAAATTTTTGGAAAGGATTATTGAAGGGATTTGGAACAAATATGCATTTTAGCACAACTTATCATCTAGAGTTGGATGGGAAAACATAAAGGGTGAATCAAGTAATAGAATATATGCTAAGGATGTATGTGATGGATAAACCATCCAAATGAGAAGACTATTTTCATTTGGTAGAATTTTCTTACAACAATGGGTACCAAACATCCCTGAAGATGAGCCCATTTCAGGCACTTTATGGTAAAAAATGAAACACACCAGTGAACTGGGACAACCCAACAGATCATGCAATAGTTGGGCCAGAAATACTCAAAGAAATGGAAGAGCAGATGATGAAAAAAAATAAAAAATTAAAGGCTACCTAGGATAGGAAGAAAATCTATGTTGATAAGGGTAGAAATCACAGGGAATTTAATGTGGGTGACCTTGTGGTTTTGAAAGTAAAGGCCAACAAAAGTTCCCTGAAATTGGGAAATTTCTCAAAGCAAGTAGCTCGTTTTTGTGGACCATTTGAAATCCTGGAAAGGATTAGGCATGTAGCATACATGCTTTCCTTTCCTGCATCAATGCATATTCATAATGTATTCCATGTATCGTTACTTAAAATATCTATACCTGATACTAATCATGTCATTGATTGGAATGTGATTCAAGTGGAGCAAGAAGGTGGTTTTCAAGTGCATCTAGTGTGCATATTGGATCGGAAGCTCAAGAATATTTGTAATTGATCCATAGGGATAGTAAAGTTCCAACGGAGTTGGTACATCTCTGAGGATGCAACTTGGGAGAATGAGGATGCTATGCAGGTAGAATACCTGCATCTTTTTTAATAGTTTTGAAATTTTGGTTGTATATGTGCATATAATGCACTGAGGACAGTGCATACATAAGGGAGAGGGGAATGTAATACCCCTAGGTTGAACCCCAAGTATACATATAAATTTAATTGACATTTACATATAATTTGGTGAGATGATAGTATCAGATCTTTGGTTTGGGTCTACGCGCATTGAGTTAGTGCGCATGAATCTCACACCAAAAAGAGTGTGCACCATTTAAAAGGAATCTAACATAAAGTTTAATACATATAGCGTGAACCTGTGTAAGTACGTGAGAACAACACACTAAAGTGGAACATTCTAATGTATGAAGCATGCACAGGTGTAAGTGTGAAAGGATGGCGCATTGAAGGAAAATGGCAAACATTCCAAGATTCAACGCTCATCAGTTTGGTGTGTGATTTTGCAGGTCAAAGACCCTTTTTGTATATATGTCATGTTGTAATGCACACCTATGTAAGGGCATGAGGGTGGCACACTAAAAGGAGAGCACGCACATCCTAGAAGTTTTGTGCACACTAGTTTAGTGCACGATATGTGTATTTTGAGGTTGGTGAGCTTGGATGTAAAAATATCAGTATTGTTGTACTGAGAATGTAAATGCAACCATATAAAAATATAATGAAAATACATCACTATGAAGACCAAACACGTAAAAGAGTATGGGGGGATAAAACTCCACTAGCTGAGGTAAAGGGGCTAAGTTAAGGGGGCTTAAACCCAAAAAATAATATTATATTAATATTCCTTAAAAGAATAAAATAGGAATATTATTTTATCCTAAGTCTGAAGGAGAGGGACGTGTGGATTGAAGACAATTCTCAACATGAAAAGTGTCAATTTGGGAACATGCACTCATATATTTTGAACTTCATACATTTTGGGATAATTCACCATTCATTCTTCATCATTCCATTATCATTCATCATCATTCCATCATGAGGGGATCGTTTGTACCCTATGGTAACTGTCATCGAACCTTGTTGTTACTTTCATAGTAACTTGTTGTTACTATCACAGATACATTTACATTACTTAGATTGGATATTTGGACTAAAGAGGTGGGTTGTCAGGCCCGTAGGACATTGCATTCTCTATAGGTGAGAGAATTGTTGGGAATTAGTTCCCTAGGTGTCAAACTACAGCGACAGGACTCTGAGAATTCATGACTGACTTGTTGTTGAAGCCCTGGAAGGGAAGTGGGGCACTCGAAGGAATTTTCAACAGATAAGGGGTACACTTCCTAGGGTGGGACAAGCATGTGGGGAATGAGGGATTGTAGGATGTCAATACGAATTGACATATGTGATGAAGATTCCTATGATTGAGTCACTTGTGACTGAGTTACCCATGACTGAGTTTCCTATTGGCTGATATAACTTAGCTTGGATAGGAACCCTTACCCAAGTGGATTTTATCCCCAGCTCGAGGGTGACCCACTTCTAAGAGTGATGAGCAGTGTGGTCTAAGGTTGGGAGGAACGTGGAAGGTCTGCATGCAATTGGTGTCATTTATTTAAATATAAGTGTCATTTGTGTGTTAAATGATGCATTGTAGTGATAATTATACATTTTCTTTCATGGGTTATCATGTTTATGTTACATGTATAAATTTTTTATGATTGCATATAATTATGTTATGAATATGTATGTAACCATGCATTGCAGAGTATTTATATGTTTTTAATTTTTATTAGAGCACTCTTGTTAGTTGTTGATAACATGGTATCATAGCAGTAATGTAACGAGTATGTTACAAAGTGGTATCATATCAGTTTGGTAATGGGGATGTTACACCCTTCCACAAGGAATGAAAAGTTATCCTATACAATTCAGTAGGCTCCCATACTATGAGCACCCAGAAATTGTTCATTTTTTTTTATACAATGCACATCGAGAAGAATGTAACAAGAATGTTATGGACAATCTTAGATGGAAGGAGTGACAAAGAAAACAATTTCAATATTTGTAATGAAATTAAGGAGGCCAATCATGCAATGCAAAGTATGGTTCATTAAAATAGTGATGGAGACCAAAATATAACCACCCTTCCATGGTTATTGACAGAGCAACAATGCAAGGATGCAAAAGAGATTATTGAAAAAATTGAATTTCCCACTGGATTTTCTTCAAACATAAAGAATATCCTAACAAAGAAAGATGAATTAGGTGGGGTAAAAACTGATGATTTGAATAACTTGATTAAGGTAATTATTTTGGTGTATACAATTATGTGTTGGTGAAACATCTTATTAGTGTTTTTTTTCTACTAATTTGGGAATAAATAATGATTTATTTTTTTTGTTGCGTTATGTTCTATCTCTATCTCTCCTAGACAACTTTGACAACAATGTCAAACAAGTTATATATGATCTTTTCAAATACATGAGTTAAGTGGCGATTTATATGAAAAGTCTAATTTATTCAATTTGTTGTACAACTTATATTTGACTGCATGTGTTTTACTTGTAATGTAGTACTATACATTTTTTTGTTGAAACCTGTGATTTGCTTGCATCATTTGTAGATGGTTTTCATCTAAATAAATATATAAAGAATATATAAAGTATTGAAGGAGACAAATTCCTTGTCTAATGTGTGAAATGAAAAGGTATCTACCTCCGAAATTTTTCAATACAAAAAAACACTACCTTGTACACCAAGTTGAGGAGATTGAAAAGTGTGGAACTATACATATAAGGTCAATGTGGATGGTTGAGAGGCACTTGAAATCATTGAAGGATTTGCTTAGACAAAGAACATGTACTGAGGGTTCTCTAGTAAAGGGATATATGGTATATCAAACCATGGTTTATATTACTCAATATATTACTAAAATAGCTGCAAGTATTAATGTGGATTGCATTTGGGATGTCAACTCCATCGACAAATTTGAAGGGGAGCACCTATTGGGGAAAGGTAGAATGAGGAAAGTGACATGTAAGTAGATGGTGTGGATTTATAATACATTTGACTTTTTGTTTTTATGTATATCGTATTTATTTAATTTTTAGTCTTCCTGCATAATCCATTACTATGAAGGCATATCATATATCATGGTAACTAATTATATGTGAATTATTTTACTTTAATACAATTGGTCGAGAGTGGAATGCAATACATTTATACATTGCAAACAATCTTGATTGGGTGAAGGTATGGATTGAACGATCTATACAATATAATAATGGTAGGTTATCATTGTATGGTGTGGCTGCATTGGTCAAAGAAGATGAACATAAAGGAGATACCAATATTGCACAGAGGGAAATTGATTTAGCATATGGTTTAAAAGATAAATAGGAAAGCATATTCACCCATACTACTTAGTTCTTTTTAATATTATATTGAATTATATGGCGTGTTTTTTTTTCTTAATTTGCATAATTTCCAAGTATAAATATGTTTATTAATTGACAATGCATCGTTTACATGTCTCACATATTTCAGTTGAAATACCACAAGGCTATGAGGTGCAATGGCCACAAATTTCGCATCAAAAAGTTGGATGAAAAGATGAAAACTTACGATAGTGGGATAAATGCAGTATTTCAGGTTACTAATGTTTCCTCTAGAAGTGACAGACATCCGAAAGTCTCTTAAAATCAATACTATGGGTTTTTGGATGATATACTTGAGTATGAATTTAAATCCTTCAAATTAGTTTTTTTTTACGTCAAATGGTATAGTCTACAGATGAATGAACATGATCTTGATAGAAATTCTAATCGACATTCTAATAGATTTACCATGGTTAATACAAGGAATGTTGAGCCAGGATCAAATCCCAATGTTCTTCCAAGCCAATGATAACATGTATATTACTCAGAGGTTCCAAGTAGAGGGGGTTGGTCATATGTTTTTAGATATGATCCAAGAGGAAGGACGGTAAAGTATAATGTAGTGGAAGAATATGATATTGAAGAAGAAGATGATGCATAGGAGAATTTAGTTCATGTGTCATACAAAGATGTCGCAGAATTTCAAGGAGATGTTCTAGACAATGTTCTGGATGAAGATGATATCATCGATATGTTAGATGAAGAACTTGAAGATGTCAAACCAAATGAATGAAACGATTTTTTTTATGATGATATAGACAATGATATGATTGTAAATGATGACATTGATGATGATGTTGATTTGGCCAATCCTTTCAACATCAATTCTGAACCAGATGATACCGATGTTTAGTTGGATGAAGAAGAATATTAATGATATCGAAATTTTGAAATGTACAAGGTATGTATTTATATGTTTTCAATTGATTTCTTCTATTTCATTTACCTTAAATTTTTGTTTTCTCAGTTTCTATGCTTGATTCTTACTATGTTGCTTTCAAATATTTTATAGTAGATAAATTGGGTATTGGGGAATTGATAGTGATGTGAGTGAGGGGGGAGCCATATGAGCTTCCACCTTCACATGGTTGACCTTTATCAATAGAGAATATATTATTATTGAAACCAAGAGAATCATATTTAGGTTTATACCATCATCTCCAATTTATAATTTCATTCATCTAACAATTTTCAAGGTTGTCCATTTACCAATTAGTCGAAGTTATGATTTAATTTGATCCTGCATAGAGTGACCTGTGAATGGGGCCAATGTTGATTTTTTTTTAGTTTGTGCTTGTATGCACTTAAATTTGAGATGGTTAAAGTAAATTCATGCATTGATGGTATGGGACAGTTTTGAGATTCAAATACGACTCACACAAATAATTCAACAATCAAATGAAAACATTATAGGATAAATGTGAATGATATGAAATTATCCATCATTGTGTTTTTCAACATCGTTATCATCGTATTGTGTAGAGGTTTCAAGGATCATGTTCTTCATTCATATATCATGTTTGTCAGAACTTTCCAGAAACAAGGGCCAATGGAAAGGGCCATCATTGAATTTTTTCAAACTATGTTTCTCCAAGTCATGGACATGGTATGAAAAGGAACTATAAATGTCCCAAAGTGTACAATATGATTTTAGGACTCCCAAACCATGCATAGGGTCTAAAACCACCACATACACCCTATAAATTAAATATTTGGCCTATGTGTCATATTGGAACCCTTACAAGGTTTTATGAGCTATAGATGACTCTTAAGGTTTTTTACATGGTATATGGATTAAAAAAATAGTATTCAAGGGCCTAAATGATGCTTTAAGAGCTCATCTACCATGCACAAGGTATAAAACCAAGAGGAGCACATTTAGGTTTATACCATCATCTCCAATTTTAACTTTGGTTCATCTAACAATTTTCAAGGTTGTCCATTAATTACGAATTAGTGGAAATTATTATTTAATTTGACCCCACGCAGAGTGACCTATGAATGTGGCCAATGTTGATTTTTTTTTAGTTTTTTCTTGTACACATTGAAATTTGACATGGTTGTAGTAGATGCATGCATTGGCAGTATGGGAGGGTTTTGAGACTCAAATACGAATCACACAAAGAATTCGACAATCAAACGACATAATTATAACCTAATTGTGAAGGAGGTGAAATTATCTATCGTCATATTTGTCATCATGATTATCATCATATTGCGACAAGGTTTCAATGAACATGTTCATCGTTCCTATAACATCTTCATTAGAACTTTCCAAAAACAACGACCAGTGAAAGGGGCCAACATTTAATTTTTTCAAAATGTGCTTCTCCAAGTCATGGACATGGTATGAGGAGGAAATATAAATGTATTAAGGAATAAAATATTCTTTTAGGACTCCCAAACCATGCATAGGGTCTAAAACCACCATGTAGGCCCTATAAATGAAATCTTTGTCCTATGTGTCATTTTGGCACCATTACAAGGTTTTATGAACTATAGATGACTCTTAAGGTTTTGTATATGGTATATGGATAAAAAAATAGTATTCAATGGCCTACAGGATTCTTTAAGAGATCATCTACCATGCACAAGGTCTAAAACCAAGAGAAGCTCATTCAAGTTTATACCATCATCTCTAATTTTAACTTTGGTTCATCTAACAATTTTCAAGGTTGTCCATTAATTACCAATTAGTGGAAATTATTCTTTAACTTGACCCCATGTAGAGTGACCTGTGAGCGAGGCAACCTTTGAATTTTTTCCAGTTCATGCTTTTATGCACTGAAATTTGACATGGTAATTTGACATGAAATTATTTCAATAGTAACTATGCGAGTCCATGCCATAACAACTAGTTCTAAGAGTTTCTAGTGATGAAAGAATCAATAGAAAGATTTTGATGAGATGAAATGGAAGATTAGTCAATCACCAATCCTTTCATTTCCTAAATTGTAGAATCCCTTTGAATTTGATATATATGAGAGTGGATATGCTATGGTAGAAGTCTTGATGTAAGGAGGTAAGATTTTATACTATCATTTTGAGATGTTTCATGGGGGAGTCCTAAACTACCCTACATATGCTAAGGAACTTATGACCTAGACCAAGTTGTTAAGAAGTGAAAGCACTCTCTAATGGGAAAGAAAAAAATTATAAACATTGATTTCCAACCACTGTAGTATCTTCAAGCCTATACTAATATTTAGTAAACCAGACATTACAAGTGGATGGGATTTTTGCAATAGTTTCATCTAGTCATCAAATATAAGAAGGGTGGAACTGATAAGTTGATAGAAATAATTTCAAATCCATCCACATCCAATATTATATATTTGGTAAATATTATTCATATGGATCCTTTACCCATGATGCATACAACAAGGCATACACAAAAGAAGAAAATATTAAAGAGGTGTTTTAACAACTATACAACCAAATTTGTGTAGAAGAAGGTTGTGATAAGGCTAACTATAATCTCTAGAATGGGTTTCTCTACAATCTAGATAATCTTTGTGTCCCTAAAGGTGAAA
>SNQJ01S0039563.1:39388-52600 GCA_010110895.2 Picea sitchensis | reverse complement strand
TCCTAACTACAAATGCATACTAATGCATACTAAAGAAACACACTTTTACCTAACGACATATTAGACCAAGTAGATCTTAACTAACTCCAAAGTGTCTAAATATCCTAACATTAAGCTATGAACAACAAACACAACATGTAAAAAATAATAAAAATGCATATAACAAAAAATGGAAGAAATGACAATTGCCCAACTTGAATACACAAGATAACTAACTAAATATTCACCTAGACCATTGGTGGCCCCCCCAACAGGTCGTGGATACTTCTCAACAACGAATCAAGAGCTCAAGCAACATGATTTTGCCATTTAAATTGAAAACATAGTTTTACACAAGTTTATAGAGACGTCTTTGAATTACACAACAAAAACAATTCTAGCTTCACAATTATGAACTTAAATTTTTTCTGACCACTACTGTGGTATTTATAGGAGTTACAAGTGAGAGGTTGACCACTAGAAGGGTTAACCTTCTCTAAAAACATCAAATTACATTAAATGCATTTTAACCGCCGGTGGATTATAGAAACCAAGCGATCCACTCAACGCTCAACATAACAACCCAATCCAAGATGTCAAGAGCTCAGTAGCTAGAGGCCACGAACATGAGAAAAACCCATGTCGTTGATTTTCCCATCACATGCTGTCGATATAACAACCACAAACTCGCCCACGGTTTTAGTGCAAGATGGAGTGTCAGACATAGTGTCGGATGGAGTACCAGATGCAGTGCCAGATGGAGTACCAGATGAGCTGCTGGATGGAAAAACACCATGTGTTTTTTCCCTCTGACACACAGATCGCACATTAGCTCCTTGGAATCATTAAATCATGCCGAATTAAACTTAAAACCATCACAAAACTCCAATTATACGTACCTGGTATAAGTTATGACGATTTGATATAAGAATCCTTCAAAACTTCTTCAAAATAGTAAAATACACATATAATATTGAACAAAAAGAATCTAATCATCATCACTAATTTATCCAAATCACGAGCCCAACACCAATAATGTCGCCTGCCCTATGGCATCAAGCCCTTAAAATATGAGGTATTGTGTGATGTCACCCCCCTTGAAGTTTGTGATGTTCTTTTGGGCCAACCTTATTTATGGAAATTTCATGTTGTATATGAATCTAGGACTCGTAGTGTTACTGTTACTTTGGATAGGAAATTGTACAAGATACCCAAGGTGGTCCCACCTACCGCCATTTCCTTGATCTCTGCCAAGCAATGCAGAAAGGTCATCTCTCAGATAAATAATTTAGTCGTATTCATGATTCACGCTCAAAGTGGGCATAAGTTTGCAAACACATCCATGGCCTCCATGACATGTCTCTCCATGCAATAGAAGAAAGTGGATAAGGTTTTGGAAGAATACAAATACATCTTCTTCTCAACCACTAGGGTACCTCTGCACTTTCAGGTCAAGCACTCAATCGATCTAACCCCCAACACACTACTACCTAATGGGGAAGTCTAATGCTGCTCTCTGTCAGAAAATGAGGAAATAAAGTGCTAGATCCAAGAGCTGCTCGAAAAGGGGCACATCCAACCAAGTTCATCACCTTGTGGAAGCCCAATCGTGCTTGTGCAAAAGAAAGACAAGACCTTGTGACTCTGCATTGATTACTAGGCCGTAAATAAAATCACAGTCAAGAACCGGTACCCAATTCCATCAATTCACGATCTCATTGACCAGCTCAAGGGGGCCAAATACTTCAGTAAGATTGATCTAAAGTTCGGCTACCACTAGGTCCCAATAGAGAAAATCGATGTATGGAAGACTGCCTCAAGTCCAAAAAAGGTATTTTTGAATGACTGGTCATGCCCTTTGGCTTGACAAATTCCCCAACAACTTTCATGAGGATTATGGATGATATATTGCGTCCTTTCATCAATTATTTTGTGGTGGTGTGATTGGATGACATCTTCATCTTCAACAAGAGTTGGGAGGAACACTTGCAACATATTCAACAGGTTCTGCACACTCTGTAGAAACACAATCTATATGAAAATTTGGAAAATTATCCTTTGGCATGAACAAGGTCCAATACCTAGGCTACATTGTTGATGAGCATGGGGTGCATGTATAACCAAAAAAGATCCAGATCATTCATGACTAGCCATCCCCGACCACACTCACTGAGCTTTAGAGATTCTTAGGCCTTACTAATTTTTATCACAGGTTCATGTTGGTATTCTCCCACATTGCATGGGCCCTTAGACAAGTGACAAGGGGTGGAGGAAAGGAAAAGTTTGTGTGGTGCCATTCACAACAGAAAGCATTCGATGATTTGATGTAGAGTTTGTGCTCAGCCCCGATGCTCTCATTACCCGACTTGCAACAACCTTTTGAGATTGAGACAGATGCTTCAGACTATGTTGTGGGTGCACTTCTCACTCATCATGGACATCTTGTGGCCTATCATAGTGAGACACTATCACTTTCCTGGAAGATAGACAACACATCTTTGACAATGACCCATATTTTTCAACTTTGTCAGGCTATACCTTAGATTTTGGGTTGAGTGATTAAGTCCAGATCAAGAAGATTTCAAATTTTCCCCAGTTTGGATCCGAATTTAATCACTTCCCCATGATTTATAGGCTCCCAACACCCTGGACAGGATAGGTAACACATTGGGATCTTTTTATCAAGCCTCAAAGGAAACACACATTGCATGATAAACCCCTTATGTATGACTTTGTGTATTTATGGAAATTTCAGGTGATTTACCAAATGTAATGCATCTAACTAATGAGAACAAATACTTGTTTCAAATGTTGGACTATGAGCATATCCCATTTTGATGTTGTAAATGTCATGAACACATGAAATTGTTCATGGATTTCTCTTTGAACCCCTTGGAGTCGCAAGACAATCCAACAAAAGAGAAGGACCCGAAAGGATTCACCAAGGTTGTAACCCGCCATAGAACATCTAAAAAGTACCAGTTGCAGGAGCAACAGAAGAAATCCCAAACCATCAAAAATTTCAAAGTCGTCAATCAAATCCTGGAAAATGCCATGGAACCTAGAAAGGAGGTCACCAAAGAAACCCCAAATCCAAACGATGGGAACGAAAAGTATAAGAACAATAAACATGTAGAGGAAAATGAAGACAACGACATGCTTGATGAAGAAGTATAAGATATGGATCTTGGGGAACTCGACTTATAGGGGTTGGAAGAAGCATGTCGCTACCAAGACCCCCAGTCTATTCCCCTAAGACAAATACAAATACTACAAGAGGTGATGATGAAATCTAGATCCCAAACTTCCTTGGGAATTTAGTACAGAAAAAGAAAGGACCCTAAGAAAGGCAACAAGGAAGACAAAAAATAAGGACGCAAGACCAACATGCAATGTATAGAAGAAGTAGGGGAGAAGCTGATATAATTTGGCCAATACGCTAATCTCTTAGAAATTTTCCAAACCTCCCAACCCCCTTTTAAATGAAAGTAATCACATGGAACATTAGAGGCACCAATGGGCCTCAGAAGCGAAGGAATTAGAAAAGTAAAATTCTGCAGGAAAAACCTACAATTATGATGTTACAAGAAACCAAATGTACCAGTAACTCTATTTAAGATTTAACAAAGAAAATATGGAAACATAGCGAAGCTATAGTGACTGATGCTCAAGGCACGACAGGTGGCCTTTCCATTCTCTATAATCACAATGAGGTAATCTTAACTAACAAATTTTCTACTCCTTTTACTATCTCCACAAAATTTCAAGTTATAGGCACGAATGTCTCTATATTCATTTCCAATGTTTAAGGACCCCAAACTACATAGAAAAAAAAAGATTTTTTAGCTCCATTCAATGGATCAAAGAGAATATAGAATGTTTTCATTGCTTGTTGGCAGAGACTTTAACATGATAACTTCATTGCTGGAAAAGAAAGGAGGTAGAAGAAGGCTATAGGAGGAAAACATTCTTTTTGTATAAATTATTGAACAACTAAACCTTATATATATGGAAACTACAAATGGAACCTTCAGCTGGAACAATAAAATACAAGGTGAACACTAAATTTCCTCACAAATGGGCAGGTTATTGATATTAGAAAGAACTATAACCATTGGAGGGTAATTCACTGCTAATATTTTGTTGGCAGTGAGATCAGATAATTGGCTAGTCATCCTATAATGGCACAAGGTGGAGAAGCCTATACAGAAACCATTTAGGTTTGACAAGTTTTGTCTCAACCACACTAACTTCTAGAAAACCATGCAGAACTAGTGGCAGAGCATGGAGGTTTATCAGGGAACAAAAATTTATAGGTTCCAACAGAAACTCAAAACTCTCAAAATCTATTTAAACAAGTGGAATAAATACATTTTTGGTGACATATTCAAGGAAAAACACAAGTTGGAGGAAAAAATGAAGGAGGTTCAATATAAAATAGTCTCAATAGGTTACTCAGAAAGGCTTGATAAAGAAGAGGTTACTATGCAAGCTAAATTAGATGAAAGGGAGAAGCAAGAGGAAATTTCGTGGAAACAAAAATCTCGCAATTGTTGGATCCAAGAAGGTGAAAGAAACACAAAATTCTTCCATCCTACTACACTTCAACATCGATTGAAAAATTGCATTGTGATGTTGCGTAAGGATGATGGCCATACTCTCACCAATAAAGAAGATATTGAACAACAACTGGTCATATTGTTCAAGACACTCCTAAGATAACTTATTGCTGAAAAAACTAAATCAATAAGAGTTATAACTCAACACATCCTGGGTAGTGTCTTATAGGAGAAAAATGATAATATTATGAAGTTGATTGAAATGGGTGAGGTGGAGCAAGCAATGAAGCAAATGGAAGCAGGGAAATCCTCGAGACTGGATTGATTCACGAAGAACTTCTTCCATCACTACTGGGACATTTCCAAGCATGAGGCATGGGACATTTTCAAAGAATCCAAAAGAACCAGGAATGCACTACCATATTTCAACTTGAATTTCTTAGAACTCTTTCCAAAGGAAAATGCAATGGTAAGTCTTGATAAATTTTGACCCATCTCTCTTTGTAATGTTCTTTACAAGATCATAACTAAAGTAATTTCCAATAGACTCAAGCCTCTTCTACTTTGGCTCATCTCTCCATAACAATCTGACTACGCATAAGGCTAAAAAATATTGGATGGAATCATTCTTAACCACAAGGTGATTCACTCCTTGAAAGTTACTAAAAATCTAGGCATGATCATCAAATTGGAAATGTCAAAATATTTTGAAAAGCTCAGTTGGAAATACATAGAGAACATATTGATTACCTTTTAGTTATACCCCTCTTGGATCCATTGGGTTATTTCCCTTACCTCCTCTTCTTTCTTATCTATCTTGGTTAATGTACTTCCCTCCCAGACCTTTAATCCCTCCATAGGTATCTGCCAAGGAGACCCCCTCTCTCCCTTTATGTTCATCCTAATGGTGGAAGGTTTAGGAAGAACCATAAAATCTCTTAGTTCTCAGCAGTCCATTTGTGGCCTTCAACTCCACCAAAATAACTCCTCCCATATGCACCAACAATTTTCATATGACATGATGCTCATGAGGCACGCTTTGGTATGTGAAGCCAGAGCCCTCAATAAATACCTCCACATTTTTATGGAAGCCTATGGCACCTCCACCAACCAGGAAAAATCTTAGATCTTTTTCCTTCAACACTCATCTTGTTACTTAGTGAAATGTCGCTCGGGTGCTTGTATTTAGAGGAAGCTCCCTTCCATAAAATTACCTTGGGGAACCTCTCTCGGACTTAGTCATCAAACGAATACCTTGGGAAGATCTCTTAGCTAGGTTATATAGAAAACTATCTTGTTGGACCTTTAGACCTCTCAACCTTGCTAGCCTCCTTATCCTAATCAAGTCTATGTTCCAAGCGATGCCTCTCTATTTCTTCTATGCTATTGCAGCCCCAAAGTCTATTATATAGGACATAAGCAATATCCAAAGAAACTTCCTCTGGAGAGGGTTTTATACTCAACACAAACGGGCCTTGTTAATATGGGAAAATTTATGTAAGCCTAAGCTCATAGGAGGTCTTAGCCTGTGCGACCCAACCACTCTCAGTAATGTTCTTAGAGCCAAAATTTGGTGGAGATGGGTAACTCATAATGTTAAACCATGGGAAATTATCTATAATTGGAAATACACCACCCATGCTGATAAGAAATATCTTATAAGAATATCTAAGGATGTGGTAGGATCAACAATTTGGAGGATGGAAAATCAAAACAAAATTTGATTCAAAATCATAGCTTTTGGGAAATTAATGATGGACAATGAAATTTTTTTGGATAGACTCCTACTAGCAATATCCTTTCCTTAGGCACGTTCATTCTCTTCCCAATCTTCAATCCCATCTCAATTATATAGGTATGCCATAGATTTTTCACTACTAGGAGAACACCTCAGAGGGATCTTATTAACAATGGAAACACCCTAGTCAGTGGCCTCAACCTAAAATCCAAGAGGACACTAAAAATATTTGGATCAAGCTCTAGGAGAGGCTCATCAAAAGACAGGAGGGAAAGGGAAATATAAGATGGGGTTATTATCCTAAAGGCTCGTTCACAATCAAAGAATATTATGGAATAGAAGCGGGGTATACGAACCTCCCTCAAGAACATGTTTGGAAATAGAGATGGCACATTAAACATTGGCCCAAACTCACCACCTTTCTATGGTTGGTTGTGAAAGGAAGAATTTGTTAGAAAAATAGGATCACGGAGCAATAAAATAAAATAAATGTCGAACTAAAACACAGAAGATACACAATACAATAGAGATATAGATATACATGGTTCACCTAGTGTGGGCTACGTCCACCAGAGAAATTTCTAGGTCCTTCCTTTATTATTATCCAACAAATAAAGGGATACAACCTACAACACACCCGCTGTAACTCCCTTTTTTTTCTCTCACGGTCTCCTCACTCAAATTACAATATTCTCAATAATACATAGCCACAATACATTTCCCCCATAAAATAGGGTTTCCTTCTAGGGAAAAAAACCCTAACATAAATTATACCATCAAATCTGCGACCTTATAATAAGCGGTCCAGATTTACTATGAAATTACAATATACATTTATAAGGAAATTTTTCCTTCAGGGCTCTTCCCCCGAACCCCCAACGAGGGACCGCTTGCCCCCGGACCCCGCAGGGGGGGTAACCCCCCTGCACTCCCCCGCATGGACGAGTGTACATTCTTCCAAGGTGTAAAGTATTCATGGGGTATAAACATGGTTGAAAAACAAATACCTCTGAATCAAAAAGATAATCAGGCTCCACAACCAACAAAATTCTCACCTCGGACAACTTGCTAAAACGTGGATTTATAGGACCCTCAACATGTGTGCTTTGTGGAAATGACCAGAAAAATTTGAATCATTTTCTATATTCATGTCATTTAATTGAAAAATTATGGGACAAAGGAGCATATATTTTTAGGTGATATAACACAGTGAGAAACAACCCTAGACAAGCGATAGCTTATTGGGCAATTGATCCCTTCAATAATGCCATCCTTAAACGGATTTGGAAATTATATATAAGATTCTTGATATGGGAGGTGTGGAAGGAATGAAATGCTATAATTTTCATAGATAAGCATAGAAATGACCATTTAGTCCAGATCACCATCAAAACTCATATCCATGAAAGTCTCTAGCTCTCATCCTAGACTTCTCAGGATTTTTAGTCAAACTCATAGGAGAAAAATATTTTAAGTATAACTTGGGATCCGCCTGCCATCATCCCTCAAGGAAACTCGTAGGAGAAAATTATTTTAAGTACAACTTCGGATCTGCCTACCATCATCCCTCAAGGAATCATATCTCACCCCGAGACAAAGGTTTCTATTCCCTCCAAATGGAACCCCCCCACGCCACCAAGATTTCTTAAATTGAAATTCTCACAACTAATAATCTGAATGGATACGAGACTGCAAAATGGAATTCTTTCTCATAAGATATCGACAAGTTGGTGCTTGGAAAATTGAATCTAGCTTTTGGACCAACTTCTTTTCAACATCAGTGAAATTATAACCAACCATGTAAAAAGACAAGCCAACAAGCTAGTTGATTTCTTAGCAAATGAAGGAGTAGCAAAAAAGGAAAACCTATGGGACTATCTCTTCGACAGCCTTCCAAAGGAACCCATGAAGAATAATTGTCGCGACATATCATGCTATGATATGCAGACCCTAGATGAGGGTGATTCAAGCCACCCTAGCCCTCACCCATGCCCTCCTCCATGACAATACATGAAAGGATGGTAAGAACGACAAGCAGGGTTAGACATTCAATTCGTTTAAGAGATAAGGATGTTGATATGGGGTTTTCGTAGCTTACTTGGACAATCATTGCAGGGTGTGAGAATGATATCAATATCAATGGGAGAGTGGCAGGATTTAAATTAGTCTTATATTGTTATGTAGTGAGGGTCCTGGTGTTCATTCATGCCTCAAAGAAAGGTGGCGAAGAAGCCTTGCGGCCACCCTAGGAATTATGCTTGACAAAGCAATGTCGCCTAGACTTAGAGTACCATGTAGGCATGGAGGGGGTAAAAAAATCCAGTAGGAGAAGTCTCCAAAGTCATTTTTTAAGCAGGATGTGACCCTTCACATCAAGGCAACAATCGACAACCTAAAGGAGCACGATTTTGTGCAATTAGTTAGAAGTTTAGCTTTCGAAGCTCATAGTGGAAGATACTGTGCATTGTGAAATGTTCTGGCATGCACCCTTATGGAGCGAGAGTTCATACATGAGGCTACTAGAAGAACCATGTGATTCTTGTGTGAAGATATGTACAACGCCTCCCAACAACTCGATGAGCTTATGAATATTTTTTATGCACCTCAGGTTCCTTGTTTGGTTTTCAGTCTTTGTGTGAAGTTGTAGTTATTTCATCTCTATTCCGGTTAAAATATGATGATTTCAAGTATTCTTTTATCCTAAGTTTCTCCCCCCTTTTCTTTGGAACACCTCCCAATGACACATGGCAGTGAAATGTACGTATCTTTGGGTGACATTTGGGTGGCATGGGTTGGACACACATTAAAAGAATGGTTTATTAAAAGAAAATTCGTGAATGCCTAATGTGGGTCCCAGTTGGGGGCATGAATAACTAAGTTCACATTTACAAAGGGAATTTAATAATCATCGATATTTTCCTAACCGTAGCATCATTACATGAATATATTCAAGAGTGGTTGAGCGATGTGTTAAAAGAAATCGTTAACCCACCATAATCTTGAAGATCGGAGAAATGATTGTGACTATTCCAATGGACATGCTCTCTCTTATATAAAGAAGGCAAAAGAGTTACAAATTGTTCTTCTCTACTTCAATTTTTGTGAGTATAAGCTTGTCTAAATCAACTCTCTTATTTATTTTATTTCCCAATTTGCAAATCTTCCAATCTCGTCTTTCAAGTATTGATGTGTGCGAGACCGATTTCTAATTGCCTCCTTTTGCCTTCTAGGTTGTCTATTCCTAATATATGATCCACAAAAGCTTCATCCCAACCCACTAGGGTGAATGCATTTCTTATTATTCATTTAACCATCAAGAATATTGTGTAGTGTTGATTTGTTTCACACCTTTTATTTGATATTGAACAGTGAATTCACACTTATTTTTGAAATCCCAAGGAGAGCTATCTTGGGGCTCATGACTTTATTGGTTTCAAAATTCTATTTAAGCATGAAATCTCAAGAATGATTTTCTTTACATCCCTATGATTTGAATGTGCTAAATCATTTAAAGTGCTCTGAAAGGACCATATTTTTTCCTTTTTGTTTTATTCATTTTGTTTTAGATATAATGTTGAGTCTTTCCATGATATGGAGATGGAGATGATACAATGTTATGAACTATTTTCTTTCCTTATGATAAAAAAAATTATTTCTTTTACAACTGTTATTTGCATGTTCCACTCTCATACATTAGTGTGATGAATGATAAAACCATTATTTGCATTTTAAATATAATTATTATCTGAGTAAGAAATACATGAACACCATCTCTTTAATGTAGAGGGTATTCTTGAATTCTCGTAAAAATTAAAAAATACCTTGTAAGATTATCTCTTATCCTTAACCGGAAAAAAAAATCAACAAAAGCATGCAACAAACTCACCTTTCCAAAAAAGACAAATACAACTACGTTGTTAGTTTAGGTATTGGAATAAGGCTAGCTTTGAAGCCTTAATCTTCCTTGCATAGTTCTTACACTGCAAAGCAACGGAAGGAGCCCAAAAAACCACGGAAATGTAATATCCATTATTTTTAATCAATTAAAATTTTCCTTCTCCACTAGAAAAACAAATACAACTAAATTTTTAGTTTAGCTATTGGAATCTTGCTTGCATAGTTATTTCGTGTGGCACTCCCACATAAATAACATGTTAATCTGATAACAAATTATGCCTTAGAATTTAATAATATGTCTAAATACTTTAGAATTTAATAATATGTAAAATTAATTTCTTACTCAAGACAATAATCCTCCTTGACTAATACAAGAATGACAAAATGATTTAATTGTCATTGATAAGAGAAATTTGAAATAAAGAAGTATTTCTATTGAACCATGACAGTAAATCTTAGGAGTGTCAAATTCTTCTCCACAAAGCAATACAAAAAATAATAAAATATATTTATGGAAAAATAAAATAAATTAGTCATATTTGTTTAAAAAAACCTAAACATCAATCACTAAGAAAATAACTATTAAATATGTTATTCAATCTTATATATCCTCTTACATAAAAATAATAATTTCGATAAAACTTTTTAAATATTAAATATATAATAAAACAAAATGTTAAATAAAATATTTAATTTTTTTTATCATTTTTCTTAAAGTTTTTGACTCTAAATATATCTTCAAACTGCACGTCTACTTTGTAAGATTTCAGACGGACAATAATAATATATTTAAAGTAGATATATCTTCAAACTGCACGTCTACTTTGTAAGATTTCAGACGGACAACAATAATATATTTAAAGTAGATATATTAAATTGACAAATTTAATCTGAAATCGAAGGCGGTTGTGATGGTATCCTACTATGTAAAGATAGAAAAATGGGTTTGATATAATTGTGTTGAAAGACCCTTTATAGTTTAGTAGGAGAGATGTCTATGTAATATAATATATTAAAATAATAGTAAAAATTTACAAAATAGTAAATTAATATTAAATTAATAAAATAATAAAAGATATTAAAGTAGTGGATTCAATTAATTAATCAACATAATAATCAAAATATGTATATAATATTATCAAATTTTTAAAGGTGTAAACTTTTAATCTTTCTTTAAGTTTTACACTCTAAAAAAAATTTCACCTAAAAAAATTCAATCTCTTTTGACATTTGATAAATCATCCAAGATTAAGATAAATCTATACTAATATTTTATCAATATATTCTATTAATAAGTTTCTGCTTGCACTCAAATTTAACAATTTTTAATAATATGATGTGAGACACAAGCAACATGATGTAAGATTGGTTTGTAATACATTTTCATTTGTTAAATCTGATCTTTGATTTTAAGCACCTTTGTTATTATGACTTTAAAACATTTAACCACAAGAAAGTAGATTGTATCTTAAGATTTAATTGATTATAATTACAATATATCCTAAGTTCCTTTATGTTAGCCTTTCATACCATCCTAGTTCTATATGTTAGCCTTACATACCATAAATGCAATTTTATGTCTCATTGTCGATGGTAATTCGCGTTATGGCTCTTCAATTACATATACAGGTATATACATATGAGAGATATATACATATATATAATAATAATAGCTATTTTATATATTTATATATAGTTTTTGTTCTTATGGTAAGAAATTTTTATAACTTTAATAAGCAGCTTAGAATTTTCGAGGACTTCTACTTTAATATAAGTATGACTATGAACACTGACAAAACAAAGATTATGATAATTAAATCCAACAAGACCACCTATGATAACTTTGTATATGAACACAATATCTTGGAGGAAGTGCCTTCGTACAATTATCTTGGAATTGATATTCATCATAAGATCAATTGGAACTATAGCATTGAGAAAATGATAAATGGAAGGTGGAAAGCTTCTTGTGGTCTTGAAAATAATTGTAAATTAGCAGACCTTTGGCTATGAGATTAAAAAATGTTCCTCTTTGAAACTCTTATCACTCATGTTATCTTATATGGATGGGAAGTTTGGAGATGTAGTATCTCTGGAGAATCCTGGCAAAAAGGTAGAGCAAATCTAAAATAATTTTATAACTTATAATCTCAAAATTAAGGGAATTACATCATATCCTATCCTCCTCATCAAGTCGAGCCTTTCCTCCATTGAGAGAAAAACTATAATTAGGTACTTAATGTACAAGAAAAAGCTAAACAACATGGATAACAAGAGGCTCCCCAAAATTTCTTCAAACTCTAGCCAAAATCACTAATGGCTCAAGCAGGGATGTCATAATGATGCCATGTCTTGGTTAAATCATTAGGGAATAAAAGAAGAAGTTATTCTGCATAATACTGATGATATTAAAAATATTTTGCAAGATAAATTTAAGGAGGATCTACAGTGTGATAAATAATTAGAGGATAAAAAAATTAAGATATTATAAGGAGGTGGTTAACCCTAAACTTGAAGATCAAAAGTATCTCTTTGTTTTGACTAGTGTATACAAGAGAATCAATATTGCTAAAATAAGAACTAATTATCATGAGTTGCATAATGAAAATAGGCATTGGGAAATTCCCAAAACACCATGCCAAGAAACAAATTGTCACCTTTGTGACACCAAGAGGGTTGAATATGAAAAACACTTTCTCCTAAAATGCTTTGCATATACCCATGTCAGATCTGAATTTCAAAATATTTTTCACAATACTAACCTTCTAAGTCATCAAAACTTTAGTGATCTTGAAAGCCTTCTCCAATGTTTCTCAAGCATCGAAATAACATTTTAAAGAAATCCAAGTAGTTTGTTACTTTTATTAAGGTCTGATAGTAGAAACATCATCGTCGTCGTCGTCGTCGTCGTCGTCGTCGTCGTCGTCATCATCATCATCATCCAAGTAATGTGTTACTTTTATTAAGGTCCGATAGCAGAAACATCGTCGTCGTCGTCGTCGTCGTCGTCATCGTCCTCCTCCTCCTCCTCCTCCTCGT
>SNQJ01S0039563.1:0-39338 GCA_010110895.2 Picea sitchensis | reverse complement strand
TCATCATCATCATCATCATCATCATCATCATCATCATCATCATCATCATCATCATCATCATCATCATCATCATCATCATCATCATCATCATCATCATCATTTGTTTTGTTAAAGTGCTTATTGTTCATTTTAAAGATTGTGATGCAACAATAGTTGTTTTGTTAAAGTGCTTATTTTTCATTTTAAAGATTGTGATGCGATATGAACATAATAACTCTCCCTTCATTCAATGATAACTCTCCCTTCATTCAATGTAAGCAGTTATATTAATAAAAAGTGTTGTAAGAAGTTATATGAATAAAAAGTGTTTTATGAATTAAGAAATTGAAATATAATTTAGGGAATCATTTTGTCATTCTAATTAATTTAAAAGATGCAAGGTCTACCAAGCTAAAATTATTTTATGAATTAAGAAATTGAAATATAAAAAAAAAATTAAAAAGGAAATGAATATGTCACTCTAATTTAAAAGATGTAAGTCTACAAAGATAAAAGTATTTTATGAATAGATTGAAATTTACAAATTTAAAAAGGAATCAGTGTGTCACTATAGTTTTGTCTCTAATTTAAAATATGTAAGATCTACAAAGATAATACAGTTTTGTCACTCTAATTTAAAATATGTAAGATCTACAAAGATAATACAGTGAGCTTCCCATTTGGAGGTTCGAGGATGTAGCTTTTAGGTAATTTTTTTTATTATTGTTAGATATGTAATTTTGGTTAATGGTTTTTGTTTTTTTTAATTGTAAACTAATTTAAGTTAAAAAATTAAGATTGTAATCTAATTTGGATTAATAGAATAGGGTTTATGTTGTTATACGATACCTACATATTGTATTGTGAATGGTGAAGTTAATATACTGAGATAAAGAGAGGTGCGACTCTATGAATATGTTTTTCTTTATGCAGCATGAACCACCAAGTTTGTCAATATGAAGATAAAAATAAGGCATACAACTAACCCAACACATAGAGGAAAAGAAACAATCTCATCCATTTTTTTGAATTTGCAATAACATACATGTGTTATTAATGCACACATGTTTTTTTACATAAAATGATAAATATGCAAAACTCCCTCACCTTGACATGTTTCAAAATAAAATCATAAGCATTAAAACACTTTTTCAAGGGTAGAGGACCTATTTTCCTTTGTCAAGCATACTCAAAACCCCTAGATCCATACCCTTTGGGTGAAATTGCCTAATAACATCTAGAATAATACTTGGGGTCAATGACATTAGAAAGAGGGTGTGTGTCCTAGTTGGAGGCCTTTTTAACAATGCTTGAGTCCTACAAGGTTCATTTTCCTATGTAAGGCGTTTTTTTTCCTTTTCAACCATACTACTCAAATCCAACTAATGGAAGAGATATCCCACTTAGAGGCCAAATATTCCATAGGAAGGTCATATGTGGTATTTCAATGTATATTTCACCATGCTTGGGCTAGAGCAACTTTGTTATATACCCAATCACCTTATTATACTTACATGACCATTGTTAAGATGAAAACACACATCAATGTTATTGAAAACATTATAATGTCCCTTGGGAAACCAATCATAGCCTAAAGATTCCCAAGAGATGCATTTTTTTGTGGATTGTAGTTGTTTTCCATAGAGATTGAGATAGAGAAGTCCCATTTAGGGAAAAGGGCCTTGTTTTCGTCTTGTTACCTTCCTTAGACCTCTATACCTATTCTTGGTGCATGACTAACTTAGTCATGGTGCCCATTGCACTCTTAGAGGAAATTGATAAGCAACAAAGGTGAGATGTGGTGGTTTGAGGACTTGGTAATGGAGCTTCAAATTGAGAAGAAAGGTTTATGATTCATACACTACCATGGATATTGCACTAGAACAGTTCATCATAATAGATATTGCAATTTCCTGAAATATTTTATTATTCAATTTGTTTCCTTTGATCCCAGATTTATTATTACTAGATTAATGCTCAAATTTACAAAAAATAACTAAAATAGAAAAATGAAAGAACAAGAAAATGAACACACCATCCACACAAATGAACACAAGATGTATCCTAGGAAACCTGAAATGGGAGAAAACCAAGATATAAGGGGATATTCTCTACTCCCTTTTATTTAGTTATGAAATTACAAATACAAAGAAAGCGGAACTCGCTCCATAGAGTTTCCTTGACACTGTGGCGTAAATGGATGCTACATAATCTTATTCTTCCTCTTTTACGTTGTTAAATCCCACTCTTAGAAGATTTAATCAACAATGGAACAACCAAAATTCTAAATAATGGAACCCCCTCTCCTCTTAGCATCCTAGTATTAAACATAGCCTAATAGTCATCTAGGGTTAGAGTTTTTTCATGCCTCAATCCCCAATTAGTGTTCGGTTTTTGACCCTCTAGAATATTATTAAAATTCCACATGTTTCTATCCTCACGTGTGAGTGATGGGGGTTGACGTGGAATCCACTCAGTCAATCAACTTGTGGGAGGCATAATTTCCACATACGAGATCAGATTTATGTGATTTTCACACCATTAGAAAGGTCTCTATGTATATAATAATGTTGAGGGGATAGAGATATGCTCACATAATTTTGACCCCAAAATGTGTCATTTGATGTCTCAAAATAGCTTTGGAAAGTTTTGGATTCCAAATTGCCAAACTGTGAGTTTCCACTAAAGTGTGCCCTGCAAGCAAATTCCTCAAAAATTTCCACCCAAAAAGTACCAAGATAGATCAAAAACTATATAATGATCCATTCTGGATCATGCCTCCCCATTTAGGGAGGGTTTTGGTCCCCAAAATATTTTACTAAATGAGGTGAGAAATTGTTTCCTTTACCTTCTCCATGGTGTACCATTTTTCCTTGCTTGGAAGATATCCTTTCAACCTAATCTACCAATGGTCATGTTTCCCATTTCTGGCAATTCTATACTTCTAAAAAATTACATCTTCTACCAACTCTTACTAAGATTTTGGTGCTAAGTCCTATATGATAGGTAGTACCTTCTCCTCAATTTCGTTATCCGACATGGAAGTCTCATAGAATTTAATATTGCTCACATTCACTGCTAAGTAAATGTGCATATATGGGAGTATACTAAGTTGATAGACATCATGCACCTTCTACAATACCTCAAAAGGACCATACCATAGAGACTTGATCTTCTTAACGAGACCCTGTAGCCTTTCTTTGTTAAAATGAAACCAAAATATATATCCCACCTTGAATGTTTTTTCAATTCTATGTTGATCATGTTGGGCCTTGTACCTTTACTGTGACTTGTTCAATGTCTCTTATACTTGAAAATGGATCTGCCTAATCTTTTCAACAAATTTCTCCAATTTTAATGCTTCTCATGTGACGTCTTCCCTCAATCCTCCTTGTTTTCCATATAAAACATCCAAGGGTGAATGCAAAAATATGCAAAGCAAGTTTTAGAAGGTTTTTTACTTGTCAAAGTATGGATCTCTCTGCTATAAGAGTGTTGAATATAAATTAGATTACCATCCTTGGTTGTTTCATGATTCTTATTGTAACCCCTCAAAACTTGAACCAACATCTTGTTGACTACTTATTTCTTCCCAAATATTTATGGATGGAATGATGTATATCTCTTAAACATGGCGTCCATTTCTTACCAAAGTGTAGTCCAGAAGGCACTAAGAAATTTGGTATTCTTGTTTGAGATGATGCTCCTTGGTATCCCAAAGTGCACCCAGACCTGTTCAAAGAACGTGTATGTTGATTCTTGTCCTTTGATGGTCTCATTATAAGGTATAAGAATGAACATATTTATAAGCCTTTCAACTACCATGAAAAAATAGTCATGTCCTTTCCTATTTATTGTAAAACCACCCACACAATCCATCGAAATACTTCCCAAAGGTCAAGTGGGTATAGGTAAGGGATGGTATAAACCTTGCTTTACATTACTGGGTTTGTTGGTACAAAAAAGTATGCATCCTCTAATATATCGAGCTAAATCTTCTTTCATTTTGGGCCAATACACATACCTTTGTAAATTTGCAACTCTCTTCCCAACACCAAATTTTCCCACAACCTTGGAGGTGTGAAACTCTCTAATAGAATATAATTTTTCACCTTTAGGGACACAAAGATTATCTAGATTGTAGAGAAACCCATTCTAGAGATTATAGTTAGCCTTATCACAACCTTCTTCTACACAAATTTGGTTGTATAGTTGTTAAAACACCTCTTTAATATTTTCTTCTTTTGTGTATGCCTTGTTGTATGCATCATGGGTAAAGGATCCATATGAATAATATTTACCAAATATATAATATTGGATGTGGATGGATTTGAAATTATTTCTATCAACTTATCAGTTCCACCCTTCTTATATTTGATGACTAGATGAAACTATTGCAAAAATCCCATCCACTTGTAATGTCTGGTTTACTAAATATTAGTATAGGCTTGAAGATACTACAGTGGTTGGAAATCAATGTTTATAATTTTTTTCTTTCCCATTAGAGAGTGCTTTCACTTCTTAACAACTTGGTCTAGGTCATAAGTTCCTTAGCATATGTAGGGTAGTTTAGGACTCCCCCATGAAACATCTCAAAATGATAGTATAAAATCTTACCTCCTTACATCAAGACTTCTACCATAGCATATCCACTCTCATATATATCAAATTCAAAGGGATTCTACAATTTAGGAAATGAAAGGATTGGTGATTGACTAATCTTCCATTTCATCTCATCAAAATCTTTCTATTGATTCTTTCATCACTAGAAACTCTTAGAACTAGTTGTTATGGCATGGACTCGCATAGTTACTATTGAAATAATTTCATGTCAAATTACCATGTCAAATTTCAGTGCATAAAAGCATGAACTGGAAAAAATTCAAAGGTTGCCTCGCTCACAGGTCACTCTACATGGGGTCAAGTTAAAGAATAATTTCCACTAATTGGTAATTAATGGACAACCTTGAAAATTGTTAGATGAACCAAAGTTAAAATTAGAGATGATGGTATAAACTTGAATGAGCTTCTCTTGGTTTTAGACCTTGTGCATGGTAGATGATCTCTTAAAGAATCCTGTAGGCCATTGAATACTATTTTTTTATCCATATACCATATACAAAACCTTAAGAGTCATCTATAGTTCATAAAACCTTGTAATGGTGCCAAAATGACACATAGGACAAAGATTTCATTTATAGGGCCTACATGGTGGTTTTAGACCCTATGCATGGTTTGGGAGTCCTAAAAGAATATTTTATTCCTTAATACATTTATATTTCCTCCTCATACCATGTCCATGACTTGGAGAAGCACATTTTGAAAAAATTAAATGTTGGCCCCTTTCACTGGTCGTTGTTTTTGGAAAGTTCTAATGAAGATGTTATAGGAACGATGAACATGTTCATTGAAACCTTGTCGCAATATGATGATAATCATGATGACAAATATGACGATAGATAATTTCACCTCCTTCACAATTAGGTTATAATTATGTCGTTTGATTGTCGAATTCTTTGTGTGATTCGTATTTGAGTCTCAAAACCCTCCCATACTGCCAATGCATGCATCTACTACAACCATGTCAAATTTCAATGTGTACAAGAAAAAACTAAAAAAAAATCAACATTGGCCACATTCATAGGTCACTCTGCGTGGGGTCAAATTAAATAATAATTTCCACTAATTCGTAATTAATGGACAACCTTGAAAATTGTTAGATGAACCAAAGTTAAAATTGGAGATGATGGTATAAACCTAAATGTGCTCCTCTTGGTTTTATACCTTGTGCATGGTAGATGAGCTCTTAAAGCATCATTTAGGCCCTTGAATACTATTTTTTTAATCCATATACCATGTAAAAAACCTTAAGAGTCATCTATAGCTCATAAAACCTTGTAAGGGTTCCAATATGACACATAGGCCAAATATTTAATTTATAGGGTGTATGTGGTGGTTTTAGACCCTATGCATGGTTTGGGAGTCCTAAAATCATATTGTACACTTTGGGACATTTATAGTTCCTTTTCATACCATGTCCATGACTTGGAGAAACATAGTTTGAAAAAATTCAATGATGGCCCTTTCCATTGGCCCTTGTTTCTGGAAAGTTCTGACAAACATGATATATGAATGAAGAACATGATCCTTGAAACCTCTACACAATACGATGATAACGATGTTGAAAAACACAATGATGGATAATTTCATATCATTCACATTTATCCTATAATGTTTTCATTTGATTGTTGAATTATTTGTGTGAGTCGTATTTGAATCTCAAAACTGTCCCATACCATCAATGCATGAATTTACTTTAACCATCTCAAATTTAAGTGCATACAAGCACAAACTAAAAAAAAATCAACATTGGCCCCATTCACAGGTCACTCTATGCAGGATCAAATTAAATCATAACTTCGACTAATTGGTAAATGGACAACCTTGAAAATTGTTAGATGAATGAAATTATAAATTGGAGATGATGGTATAAACCTAAATATGATTCTCTTGGTTTCAATAATAATATATTCTCTATTGATAAAGGTCAACCATGTGAAGGTGGAAGCTCATATGGCTCCCCCCTCACTCACATCACTATCAATTCCCCAATACCCAATTTATCTACTATAAAATATTTGAAAGCAACATAGTAAGAATCAAGCATAGAAACTGAGAAAACAAAAATTTAAGGTAAATGAAATAGAAGAAATCAATTGAAAACATATAAATACATACCTTGTACATTTCAAAATTTCGATATCATTAATATTCTTCTTCATCCAACTAAACATCGGTATCATCTGGTTCAGAATTGATGTTGAAAGGATTGGCCAAATCAACATCATCATCAATGTCATCATTTACAATCATATCATTGTCTATATCATCATAAAAAAAATCGTTTCATTCATTTGGTTTGACATCTTCAAGTTCTTCATCTAACATATCGATGATATCATCTTCATCCAGAACATTGTCTAGAACATCTCCTTGAAATTCTGCGACATCTTTGTATGACACATGAACTAAATTCTCCTATGCATCATCTTCTTCTTCAATATCATATTCTTCCACTACATTATACTTTACCGTCCTTCCTCTTGGATCATATCTAAAAACATATGACCAACCCCCTCTACTTGGAACCTCTGAGTAATATACATGTTATCATTGGCTTGGAAGAACATTGGGATTTGATCCTGGCTCAACATTCCTTGTATTAGCCATGGTAAATCTATTAGCATGTCGATTAGAATTTCTATCAAGATCATGTTCATTCATCCATAGCCTATACCATTTGACGTAAAAAAAAACTAATTTGAAGGATTTAAATTCATACTCAAGTATATCATCCAAAAACCCATAGTATTGATTTTAAGAGACTTTTGGATGTATGTCACTTCTAGAGGAAACATTAGTAACCTGAAATACTGCATTTATCCCACTATCATAAGTTTTCATCTTTTCATCCAACTTTTTGATGCGAAATTTGTGGCCATTGCACCTCATAGCCTTGTGGTGTTTCAACTAAAATATGTGAGACATGTAAACGATGCATTGTCAATTAATAAACATATTTATACTTGGAAATTATGCAAATTAAGAAAAAAAAACATGCCATATACATCAATATAATATTAAAAAGAACTAAGTAGTATGGGTGAATATGCTTTCCTATTTATCTTTTAAACCATATGCTAAATCAATTTCCCTCTGTGCAATATTGGTATCTCCTTTATGTTCATGTTCTTTGACCAATGCAGCCACACCATACCATGATAACCTACCATTATTATATTGTATAGATCGTTCAATCCATACCTTCACCCAATCAAGATTGTTTTCAATGTATAATTGTATTGCATTCCACTCTCGACCAACTATATTAAAGTAAAATAATTCACATATAATTAGTTAACATGATATACCTTCATAGTAATGGATTATGTAGGAAGACTAAAAATTAAATAAGTATGATATACATAAAAACAAAAAGTCAAATGTATTACAAATCCACACCATCTACTTACATGTCACTTTCCTCATTCTACCTTTCCCCAATAGGTGCTCCCCTTCAAATTTGTCGATGGATTTGACATCCCAAATGCAATCCACATTAATACTTTCATCTATTTTAGTAATATATTGAGTAATATAAACCATGGTTTGATATACCATATATCCCTCTACCATAGAACCCTCAGGACATGTTCTTTGTCTAACCAAATCCTTCAATGATTTCAAGTGCCTCTCAACCATCCACATTGACCTTATATGTATAGTTCCACACTTTTCAATCTCCTCAACTTGGTGTTCAAGGTAGTGTTTTTTTGTATTGAAAATTTTCGGAGGTAGATACCTTTTCATTTCACACATTAGACAAGGAATTTGTCTCCTTCAATACTTTATATATTCTTTATATATTTATTTAGATGAAAACCATCTACAAATGATGCAAGCAAATCACAGTTTTCAACAAAAAAATGTATAGTACTACATTAGAAGTAAAACACATGAAGTCAAATATAAGTTGTACAACAAATTGAATAAATTAGACTTTTCATATAAATCGCCACTTAACTCATGTATTTAACAAGATCATATATAACTTGTTTGACATTGTTGTCAAAGTTGTCTAGGAGAGATAGAGATAGAACATAACGCAACAAAAAAAATAAATCATTATTTATTGCCAAATTAGTAGAAACAAAACATTAACAAGATGTTTCACCATTACATAATTGTATACACCAAAATAATTACCTTAATCAAGTTATTCAAATCATCAATTTTTACCCCACCTAATTCACCTTTCTTTGTTAGGATATTCTTTATGTTTGAAGAAAATCCAGTGGGAAATTCAATTTTTTCAATAATCTCTTTTGCATCCTTGCATCGTTTCTCTATCAATAACCATGGAAGGGTGCTTATATTTTGGTCTTCATCACTATTTTAATGAACCATACTTTGCATTGCATGATTGGCCTCCTTAATTTCATTACAAATCTTGAAATTGTTTTCTTTGTCACTCCTTCCATCTAAGATTGTCCATAACGTTCTTGTTACATTCTTCTCGATGTGCATTGTATCGGAAAAAATGAACAATTTCTAGGTGCTCATAGTATGGGAGCCTACTGAATTGTATAGGATAACTTTTCATTCCTTGTGGAAGGGTGTAACATCCCCATTACCAAACTGATCTGATACAACTTTGTAATGTACTCATTACATTACTGCTATGATACCATGTTATCAACAACTAACAAGAGTGCTCTAATACAAATTAAAAACATATAAATACTCTGCAATGCATGGTTACATACATATTCATAACATAATTATACGCAATCATAAAAAAATTATACATGTAACATAAACATGATAACCCATGAAAGAAAATGTATAATTATCACTACAATGCATCATTTAACAAACAAATGACACTTATATTTAAATAAATGACACCAATTGCATGAAGACCTTCCACGTTCCTCCCAACCTTAGACCACACTGCTCATCACTCTTAGAAGTGGGTCACCCCCAAGCTAGGGATAAAATCCACTTGGGTAAGGGTTCCTATCCAAGCTAAGTTATATCAGCCAATAGGAAACTCAGTCACGGGTAACTCAGTCACAAGTGACTCAATCAAAGGAATGTTCGTCGCATATGTCAATTCATATTGACATCCTACAATCCCTCATTCCCCACATGCTTGTCCCACCTTAGGAGGTGTACCCCTTATCTATTGAAAATTCCTTTGACTGCCCCACTTCCCTTCAAGGGCTTCACCAACAGGTCAGTCAGGAATTCTTAGAGTCCTGTCACTGCAGTTTGACACCTAGGGAATTAATTCCCAACAATTCTCTCACCTAGAGAGAATGCAATGTCCTACGGGCCTGACAACCCACCTCTTTAGTCCAAATCTCCAATCTAAGTAATGTAAATGTATCTGCGATAGTAACAACAAGTTACTATGAAAGTAACAACAAGGTTCGATGACAGTTACCATAGGGTACAAACGATCCCCTCATGATGGAATGATGATGAATGATAATGGAATGATGAAGAATGAATGGAGAATTATCCCAAAATGTATGAAGTTCAAACTATACGAGTGCATGTTCCCAAATTGACACTTTTCATGTTGAGAATTCTCTTCAATCCACATGTCCCCCTCCTTCAGACTTAGGATAAAATAATATCCCTATTTTATTCTTTTAAGGAATATTAATATAATATTATTTTTTGGGTTTAAGCCCCCTTAACTTAGCCCCTTTACCTCAACTAGTGGAGTTTTATCCCCCCATACTCTTTTACGTGTCTGGTCTTCATAGTGATGTATTTTCATTATATTTTTATATGGTTGCATTTACATTCTTAGTACAACAATACTGATCTTTTTACATCCAAGCTCACCAACCTCAAAATACACATATCGTGCACTAAACTAGTGTGCATGAAACTTCTGTGATGTGCGTGCTCTCCTTTTAGTGTGCCACCCTCACGCCCTTACATAGGTATGCATTACAACATGACATATATACAAAAAGGGTCTTTGACCTACAAAATCACGCACCAAACCGATGAGTGTTGAATTTTGGAATGTGTGCCATTTTCCTTCAATGCGCCATCCTTTCACACTTACACCTGTGCGTGCTTCATACATCAGAATGTTCCACTTTAGTGTGTCGTTCTCACGTACTTACATAGGTTCACGCTATATGTATTAAACTTTATGTTAGATTCCTTTTAAACGGTGCACACTCTTTTTGGTGTGAGATTCATGCGCACTAACTCAATGCGCGTAGACCCAAACCAAAGATCTGATACTATCAGCTCACCAACTTATATGTAAATGTCAGTTACATTTATATGTATACTTGGGGTTCAACCTAGGGGTATTACATTCCCCTCTCCCTTATGTATGCACTGTCCTCAGTGCATTATATGCACATATACAACCAAAATTTCAAAATTATTAAAAAAGATGCAAGTATTCTACCTGCATAGCATCCTCATTCTCCCAAGTTGCATCCTCAGGGACGTACCAGCTCCATTGGACCTTTACTATCCCTATGGATTAATTATGAATATGATTGATCTTTCGATCCAATATGCACACTGGATGCACTTGAAAACCACCTTCTTGCTCCACTTGAATCACATTCCAATCAATGACATGATTAGTATCAGGTACATATCTTTTAAGTAACGATACATGGAATACATTATGAATATGCATTGATGCAGGAAAGGAAATCATGTATGCTACATGCCCAATCCTTTCCAGGATTTCAAATGGCCCACAAAATCGAGCTACTTGCTTTGAGAAATTTCCCAATTTCAGGGAACTTTTGTTGGCCTTTACTTTAAAAAACACAAGGACACCCACATTAAATTCCCTGTGATTTCTACCTTTATCAACATAGCTTGTCTTCCTATCCTAGGTAGCCTTTAAATTCTGTTTTATTTTCATCATCCGCTCTTCCATTTCTTTGAGTATTTCTGGCCCAACTATTGCATGATCTGTTGGGTTGTCCCGGTTCACTGGTGTGTTTCATTTTTTACCATAAAGTGCCTCAAATGGGCTCATCTTCAGGGATGTTTGGTACCCATTGTTGTAAGAAAATTCTACCAAATGCAAATAGTCTTCTCATTTGGATGGTTTATCCATCACATACATCCTTAGCATATATTCTATTACCTGATTCACCCTTTATGTTTGCCCATCCGACTCTGGATGATAAGTTGTGCTAAAATGCATATTTGTTCCAAATCCCTTCAATAATCCTTTCCAAAAATTTGACGTAAATTTTGGATCTCTGTCAGACACAATTGTCTTGGGCATCCCATGTAATCGAGCTATTTCTTTCAGATAAATATCAGCTAGGTTAGCTACCTTATGAGTAAGCTTTACTAGAGTAAAATGAGCAACTTTGGTAAGATTATCCACCACTACCATGTTAGAATCATGTTGCTTGTTAGTTCTAGGTAGTTTAGTGATAAAATCCATTTTTAAAACTTCCCATTTTCACTCAGGGATGGGCAATGGATTTAGCAGACTAGTTAGATGTCTATATTCAACCTTGACCTTTTGGCAGGCTAAACACTTATCAATAAAATCAACAACTTCTTTCTTCATGCCTGACCAATAATATTGGGTCTTGATAGCTACAATATTTTTCTGGTAACCTAGGTGTCCAACATAAGGTACATTATACATTTCTCCCAATATCATATTCTTCAATTCTCTAGAATTTGGCACATAAATTATTCCTCTGTACATGATGATTTCATCATTTTCCATCTTATAATCCTCAACTTTGTGTTGTAAATTTCTTTGATAAAGTTTTTCCTTTACCTCCATGTATTTTTTATATGATTTTGAAGCCTCTATAATTTTATCTTTCATATCTAAGGAAATCTAACCACCTTATTTTCCTAGCATTTAAATTTGGTTATCCAAACAAGTATTTCAAACCACTATGGTCTTTCCTCAACTCATATCTCTTTCCCATGAGATAGTGCCTCCACATATTCAAGGCATGCATTATGGATGCCAACTCCAAATCATGAGTTGCATAGTGTCTTGCATGCTCCTTTAATTTCGTCAATTCATAGCACAACACATACCCATTCTAACTAAGGACTCCACCAAGCCCTTATTTACATGCATCAATGCATACAATGAAATTTTCATTTGGATCAACAATACTTAGTATTAGATAACTTGTTAGTAAATCCTTCAAGTGTTGGAAACTTCTTTCACAATCATGTGTCCATTCAAACTTCACACCTTTCTTCTGTAAGGAATTAACTGGGTGTGAAATATTTGAGAATCCTTCAACAAATCTTCTATAGTAACCTGAAAGGCCCATGAATGATCTCACTTCTGATACATTCCTTGGAGTTGGACATCCTTCAATGGCCTTTATATTTTCTAGATCTACAGTTATCCCTTTCTTTGAAATGATATGACCCAAATAATGAGTTTTCTTATGATAAAATGAGCACTTTCTCAATTTGGCATACAAATGATGCTCCCTCAATACCTGTAACACCATTCTTAAGTGTTTCTCATGCTCTTCCTCATACTTGGAATATATCAAAATATCATCCAAGAAAACAATGGCAAATTTATCCAAGTAATTCCTGAATATACCATTCATGAGACACATGAAGACAATTGATGCATTAGTTAACCCAAATGGAACCATTGTAAACTCATAATCTCCATACCTTGTTCTAAAAGAATTCTTTTTGATGTCCTCTTATTTAATTCTTACCTGATGATAACTCGACCTGAGATCAATCTTCGAGAATATTTTTGCATCTTTCAACTGATCAAAGAGTTCAACTATCCTTGGAAAATGATACTTGTTCTTCAAAGTTACCTTGTTCAACTGCTTGAAGTCAATACAAAGTCTCAAAGTTCCATCCTTGTTCTTTAAAAACAATACTGGGGCACCCCAAGGTAACACAATTGGGCATATATAGCCCTTCTACACAAGCTCTTCAATTTTCATTTGTAATTCCTTCAATTTTGGTGTGCTCATCCTTTAAGGAGTATTGGATACTGAAGCTTCTCTAGGAATCAAATTGATGGAGAAGTCAATATCTGTCTTGGGTGGAAATCCTGGTATTTCCTTGAATACATCTTCAAACTCTTATAGGACTACATAATCTTCAATACTTGGTACCTTATGCTTAGGTGTCCCTTCCATATGCGCTGCAAATAATTGACACCCATTCTTATAACCTTTCTTCAGTTGCAATGCTGAAACCTCTCTGACAAATACTACTCTGGGAATTCCTTGTACTCTACTTAAGTTGCCTTTTTCATCCAAGCAAGTAAAATATTTATTATAATAGTCTAGGACATCATGGTGTTGGTTCAACCAATCCATACTGATTAGGAAGTCATTAGAACCTAAAGGTATGATGTTCAAATATTATGTGGTGTTCAATCCATTCATGATCATTGGACATGCCTTAACCATCTCATGAATTTTTCTTTTAGCTCCAGTAGCTAGCTACACCATCCAAGTTTTTCCAAGCTTGTTTCTTGGCAATTAAAATATTTCCACCAACATAGGATACAGATAACTATGAGTAGTTCCTGAATCAATTTAAATAACAATGTGATGGTTATTGATATTACATTTCACTTCAATCATATGTGATTGAAAATGAACTTTCTTATTGTCCAGAGCTGCATAGATCTTAGGTACATTTATGCCCATGTCCTCCATTTTTTCAGATTGCTACACATTGTGAATAGTCCTCACTTTTCACTTATGTGGGGGGAATATCTATACATATTATATCCCTTACAACCCCAACATTGAATAGGTGGTTGTCTTGGTCTTTGTCCAAATGCCTCTATCATTTCGGATTCTTTAGAGGTTGGTTGTCCCTGAGAATTATTTCTGAAGAATAGTGTCTTAGTCCCCTTCTTCCTCTATTCCATTTTTCTTTTCTTCTTGTCTTCCCAAGTTTTTTGGTAAGTTTCTCTCCCTTTATGTTGTTCGTAAAGGAACTTATCCCTTCTTATAGTTTCCTCCAGTGTTTTGGGATCATCGTATTGTATCCTGTCACTAATAAATGATGGCAGACCACTCAAATATCTTTGAATATTAACTATCTGATCCTTGATGAAGGAAACATATTTCAGAAGCTCTAAAAACATCCTTTAATAATCATCTATGTTCATGCTCCCAAGATTGAGTTCAAAGAAATCCATTTTCTTGTCATAGTATCTCTTAGTCAAGTATTTCCTTTGAAAATACCTCTTGAATTCCCTCCAAGTCACTGTAATAATCCAGATATAAAAAGAATGCAAAACATAAATAAAATTCTAGAAATGGCAGAGGAACAACAATATAACCAAAACAATCACCACAATAGCACTGAAATGATATAAGAATAAACATAGAAATAGCACTTTGATTCTGAAAGCAATGTTCACGGGCCTCTTTGAGGGGCAAACCTTCAGTTGAGAAACGCTCTATTACAATAATATCCAAGCTAGGGTTCCCATACCCTCAACTCCTATTTAAACTAAATATGTCTATCAAAAGAAACATCTAGAGAAAGATCCTTCTAGAAGTGGAAGCTTCTATTATGTATTCTTACATTCGACTTATTCTATTTTATTGCAAGACCTTATTAATGTTGACCTTTATTACATATGAATATATTGTTCTACCTATGTGCGGGTTAGGACCCTAACATGTCCTCCCCCTTAAAAACAACCTTTTCCTCAAGGCTTGAGATGTGGAAATTGTTGCAGAATGGTAGTTGGTTCCCAAGTGGCATCTACTGGAGTTGTATCTTTCCACTAGACTAACACTTCCTTGATGGTTCTCTGATGTAGGTGATGCTCACACTGGTCCAAAACTTCTTGTGGCTATAGCCAAATGGATCCTTCTTTGTCTAACTCGAGAAGGTTGGTTTGAATTTGGCACTTAGTTCCAATCACCTTCTTTAAGCATGAAACATGAAAAATAGGATGTAGCTTCGAATGAGTGGGCAAAGCTAACTGATAGGCTACTTGTCCTACATGATTGAGAACGGTATAAGGACCATAAAATTTGGGCGCTAGCTTCCGACAATGCTCAGCCTTGAGGGAAGTTTTCTTGTAAGGTTGTAGTCAAAGAAACACATGATCCCCTTCTGCAAATTGACATTCAGAGCAACCTTGATTTGCTTGTTGCTTCATGCGATTATGTGCCATGACCAAATTCTCTTTGAGGGTATGAAGAATATCCTCTTGAACTATAAGTGTTTGGTCAACCGCCTGGACCTTTGAGACACTAGGTAAGTATGAGAAAATTGAAGGTGGCTTCTATCCATATACCGCTTCAAAAGGAGTCATGTGTGTATCTATATGGTATGAAGTGTTGTACCACCATTCAGCTAGGGGTAACCAGTGAGCCCACTGATTTTTCTTTTTCAAGGCAAAACACCTCAAATATGTTTACAAACACTTGTTGACAACTTCCGTTTGACCATCATTCTGGGGGTGATAAGATGTGATGAGATGAAATTGGGTGCCTTGTAGCTTGAACAGTTCTTGCCAAAAATTACTTATGAAAGTTGGGTCGCGATCAGAAACAATAGAGTGCGACATGCCATGAAGCTTGAAGACCTTATCCATAAAAATTTGAGCCACCGTGGATACTATAAATGGTTGATGAAGAGCGCAGAAATGAGCATACTTGGAAAGGTGATCAAAAACCACCATGATGGCTGATTTATTTCCCGATTTGGGTAAGCCTGTAATAAAATCCATAGAGATATCCTTCCAAATAGTAGGTGGCATCGGAAGAGGTTGTAGTGTGCCCAAAGATTTGACTATTTCTCCCTTGTTGCATTGACACACATCACATCTAGCGACAAAATTACAAATGTCCCGTTTCATACCATCCAAGAAAAAAGAACATTTGACCCTCTCATAGGTTTTGGCTAGAAAAAGAACATTTGACCAGAAAAAAGAACATTTGACTTTCTTAGCATGAAGCTAAGAAAGTACCGTGGATTTCAAGCTTTGATTGTTTACTTAAATACAAATGGTCTTTGTAACGAAGGTCATCATGGAGCCAAGAGTACCTTGGGGAAGCTAGAGCATTGGACTGCAATTGTTGGATCAGATGTGAACTTTTTGGATCTTGTAGCCATTCCTGACGAATGGCTTGGAGCCAATCTGGTACAATGAAGGAAAGAAAAAAAAGGGATCCTTCATCTTCATATTTTTGGGAAAGTGCATTGGCCACCACATTGTCTTTTCCTTTCTTGTAAATGATCTCATAATCATATCCAAAGATCTTAGTCACCCATTTTTGTTTCTCCCGGGAGGAAATGCATTGTTCTGGAAAATACTTGAGGCTTTGATGGTCTGTCTTAATTTGGAAAAGTTGCCCCAATAGATAAGTGCACCACAGACCAACAACATGCATAATAGACAACATTTCCTTTTCATAGATTGATTTTCCCAGCTTTCTTTTAGATAGTTGCTTGCTGGTAAAGGCCAAAGGTCGACCCTCTTGCATAAGGACAACAACAATTCCTTTCCCTGAGGAATCACATTCCAAGACAAAGGTCTTTGTGAAATCAGGAAGGGCCAAGACTGGAGTGGTGCACATGGCCATCTTAAAGGTGTGAAAATATTGAGCAACGGCTGGAGTCCAAGCGAAAGAGTTCTTTTTTAGAAGAGAAATGAGAGGTGCTACAATCTTTCCATAATTCTTAACAACTTTGCGATAATAACTTGTTAAGCCCAGAAATCCATGCAAGCTTTTGAGAGTCTTTGGGTGAGGCCAGTCTTACATATCTTCAATATTTTTTGGATCCACCCTAACGCCATCCTTGCCAACTAGATGACCCAAGTATTCTACTTCTGAGGCACCAAAAGCACATTTAGACTGTTTCAGAAAAATTTGGTGCTGAGAGAGTAGATGGAGAACTCGATCCACATGAGCAAGATGGTTTGTCTAGGTTTTTATATATATGAGTATATCATCAAAGAAAACTAAGACAAAATGACAGAGAAAAGGATGAAGGACATGATTCATGAGGCTTTGGAAGGTGGAGGGGGAATTACACAAGCCAAAGGGCATGACCAAAAACTCATAGTGGCCCTCATGAGTTCTAAAGGCAGTTTTGNGGGAATGTTTTCCACTTTCATACGTATCTGGTGATAGCCCGAATGAAGATCATGTTTAGTAAAGAATTGGGCGCCACTCAATTCATCCAGGAGGTCATCAATGACAGGACTGGGAAATTTGTCTTTAATGGTAAGTTTGTTGAGGGCACGGAAGTCAGGACACATTCGCCAAGAACCTTATTTCTTCAGGACCATGACCACAAGAGAAGAGTAGGGGCTCGTACTAGGGCCGATAACACCTGCATTAAGGTGTTCCTGGACCATTTTATCAATTTCATTTTTTTGAGAAAAGGGGTGACGATACAGAGGGATATTGGGAGGAAGGATTCCGGGTACAAGGGGAATGAAATGATCATGAACACCACAGGAAAGAGGGAGTCCCTAGGGAGTGGAAAATACCACTTGATGTTTAAAAAGGATGGCTTGGAGGTCTTGCGGCACCGAGGGTGTCTCTGTTGCGTGTATATGATGGAGTTGGGAAATAACACCAGAATGAAATTTTTTGAGCATCTTTTCCATGCGATGGGAACTAATGATCTCAGGTGAACCGATAGTGATGCCTTGGAACTTATATTGGTGGCCCTCCTAGTCGAATTGCATGGTTAATTCCCTAAAATCCATGAGAATGGGACCCAAAGTCCTTATCTAGTTTGCACCCAACACAATGTCACAACCGTCGATGTCAATAGCAAAAATATGAGATTTTAGGTGGTAGTCACCAATTTGGAGACATGCATTTTCACAATGCCCTCCACATTTCATTGAGCCACCATTGGTAATCATGATTTGGAAATTATTGATGGCATGGATGTAGCAATGACTTTCTTGGGAAACGCCATGATGAATAAAATTATGGGTGCTTCCACTATCAACTAGAATGATGAACTTTCGATGCTTGATGTAACCAATTAGCTTGAGGATTTGGGGGGCAGAGAAGGCAGTGAGAGAATTGAGGGAAATGGTCGGTTCTACTTCGAGATTGTCTGAGGGAGGGGTTATGTTAGTGGTTTCAGGTGACTCAGACACAAGGGGAGTTTCAACATCCTCTTCTGAAATATCCTCAGAGATGGCCATCAAAATATTTTGTTCCTTACACTTGTGGCTCAGGAAATATTTTTCATCACAATTATAATAAAGGCCTTTGAGTTTGCGTTCAATCATTTCAGCCCTGGTCAATTTTTGGATCTTTAGTGGAGTGGAGGGAGTAGTGGGATTTACTAGTTTAGGGTGAGGGATAAAGGAGGGTTTTTGGTTTTGAGAAGATACAACCTGTTGTGCTTCTTTATCTCTTTTAGTAGCCTCCACCCAATTCTGGGGCCGAGCCATGAGGACATGGACCCGAATCTCATCCTTGAGGCCACTGATAAAACACTCTTGGAAAAAGGCATCAAACATGCCCTCTGTTTGAAAATTCAGGCACTCAAAGGCAGCTATAAAGTCTTCCACTATTCCTGATTGTTTCAACATTGTCAAATGACCCAAATGGTCGGTGTCAGTGTCAAAGAATTCATAAATCTCTGCCACAAAGTGTGTCCAAGCAATATACCCTTGATGGGAAATTTTTCTCCATTGCCACCATTGCCAACGTTTGTGATCTATATGGAGAATACCATACCATAGTTTGGCCAAGTCATCTGTAATGCCGTATAAAGAAAAATAATGTTCCATTTGGGTTACCCAACCAGTGGGGTCCGAGCCATCAAATTTGGTCACATCCACCCGCGGAAGGTGTAGGTCATGTTGAAAGTGATGGTACTGAAAGTTATGGGAATGAGAGGAATGTTCACCTTCAGTATATGGGGGTGAGTCAGAGGAAGGTTTATCTATAGGGATATGAATCTTGGTGCAGAGGGACGAAAAGACAGATTCAAGATGGGTGGTCAGGTCTTGTTTGATTTCCTCCATTGAGGACTACATGGTTGTATTGATGGCGACAACATTGGCATTGAGTTGTTTCACTTCTTGTTGGGTCTCAGTGAGACTAGATTGCAAGGTATTGAAGCAAGTTTCAAAGTCTTCAATATGGGTATGGGCCGTGAGGACGAGGGAACCGAAAAGGGGCGGGTGGGGTCAAATTTTTTTTCTGAAAAATGATATGTATGAATGTGATAAGGGCAAAGAGATGAATCCAATGGAATAGGTCTCAAATAATGGTGAAACAATTTCCAGACTCTTTTTTGTTTTTAATTTTTTTACACCTGCGGAGTTATACTCCAGTTTGAAGAATACTGCAGTGATGAAATACCCAAATTCTTAACCAAGAAGAAATATGTAGTTACTTGGCAACCCAAACACAGTTACGTGACAATAGATCTTGTTTGTTTTGATTTGTTTATGTTCCTGCCCCCAAGGGTTAGGTATTCAAGGGTTCTACAGACAAGGTTTTTCCATGTGCTATAGCTCTCTAATATATGTGTGGGGTCCAACAATATTACTCGGCCCAATATCTCAGGGCACTAACTAAGGAGGATAGACCGTACCCTTAGTCGTACTACCTAACTACCCATGTACTAAAGAGTATCTTCCCGAGTGTTGTTCTCAGTGGCACTATAGCATGCAGGCAGCCAATTAGTTTATCTAAAGAGGGCTTTAGGAAATCTAGGCCGATCCATACATAGGTGTTGTCTGATGCGCTACCACTCGAAGGGGTACCAACAGAGGTTACAAGGGTGGCCAACATATGTGCGCTTAAGAACCACTTGTATTTCCTACGTGTATGAATCCCTCAACCACAAATTTATGTGTGTAATGAAAGATCTCCGTGGCTTAAAGACGCTGGAATATGTCTCTACCTTGAAAAAAAAATTACCCACAATTTCTACCAAGGAAAGTGCTCTGATACCACTTGTAATATACCAGATATAAAAAGTATACAAAACATAAATAAAATGCTAGAAATGGAAGAACAACAACAATATAACCAGAACAATCACCACAATAGCACTAAAATGATATAAGAATAACAACAAAAATAACACTTTGATTCTGAAGGCAATGTTCACAGGCCTCTTTGAGGGGGCAACCTCCAGTTGAGTAGAGATCTATTACAATAATATCCAAGCTAGGGTTCTCATACCCTTGACTCCTATTCATACTAAATATGTCTATCAAAAGAAGCATCTAGAGGAAGATCCTTCTAGAAGAGGAAGCTTCTATTAGGTCTTCTTAAATTCAACTTATTCTATTTTATTGAAAGTCCTTATTAATATTGACCTTTATTACATCCGAATATATTGTTCTAGATATCATTTTTGGGATTAAATGTGTAGTGTAAGTCATTAATCTATGACCCATATCCATGAGTATTAATCGCAACTGACCAATAATTCTCATGATTTGAATAGTCCACTTAGCACTCATTACATTGGGTGATGCTCACATGGGTGAAGAAATGAGATTTAAACCAGCGAAATGAATTGCATAGCATCAATCATCACTTCCATGGCTTGCACCAAGTAACTAGGACTTCCCAAGTGGTCACCCATCCCAAGATTCCTTTGGCTCAAGCGTTCTTAACTGTGGAGTTTTCCCCACAATCAAGCCCACTTAGCTTGCTACCCCATTTGCAAAACCTTAGCAAGTATTGTGCCTTATGAACTATCAAGTTAGACCTCCCTTCACTCTTATTATTTAAGCATAAAGGGGCTTCCGCAGTGCAACATATTAGATATCACTTTTGGGATTAACTGTGTAGTGTAAGTCATTCATCTATGACCCATATCCATGAGTATTAGTCGCAACTAACCAATAATTCTCATGATTTGAATAGTCCACTTAGAACTCACTGCATTGGGTGATGATCACAGGGGTGATATATTGTTCTACCTATGTGCGGGTTAGGACCCTAATAGTCACCTTCTTCTGATCAATGTGTTGTACCTGCACAAATTGGTCCCATCACATGGATGCTTTTCCTTTGAGCTGATAAATAGAAATTCTACCTCCTTCTTGTGAAAAGTAATTATGCAGCTGAAAATAATTCCTCATGTTTAGCAACCATGTCTCTTCATCCTCATCCTTCTTATGTTTACCATAAAAATTAGGAGGCAAGATTTCATTCATTTCCCCTGTAGCTCATCCACCCCATACCTCTTCTTATGCCTCCTCACATGACTTGAACTACTGTGTGCTCTCCTAATGGAATGCCTTGAAGAGTGATGGTGTTGTCTTTCAACACTTTTTGTTCTACTTCTATTATCATGAGACTTGTGGCTTCCTGATCTACTTGACTCAGTCTTCTTATCCATATTATTCTCTATTATGTCCAAGCTCTGCATCAACTTGATGTTGAAGTCTTCCTATTTCTCCTTGGATTTCATAAGTTTGTCGTCATCATCTTTATAACTCAGGATATCAAACATTTTATGGTTTCCACCATGTTCATACTTTCTTCCTTACCTTCTCCATGTCCATTTGAATTTGTACCTTCATTTACCCATATGGGAATACATTACTCTGACATCTTATTCATGGTTGTAAACACCTATACATATTCCATGATTCTAAACTTTTATTGATCATGTTCTGATATAATGTTGTTAACTATGAAAAATGTGCATCCAACAAAAGTTGTTAGGCTAAACAATTTAACAAAACCATGAAATTATGTACAACTCAGTTTTCATAAAGATTTATATTTGTCTCTTCTAATTTCTTGGGAATATTGAGTGCCTAATCAACTTTGTGCGCACTACTTTTCAATTATAATCCATAATTAGCATGTGTCAACTTTTCATACGCAACACTAGAATATAGTGCATGCATCAGCACCTATAACTAGTGATCTGGATTTAGGAGCAAAACGAATTGATTAGCAGACTGAATACAATAGAAAAAAAGATAGGAAGAATAACACAAATATCCAATGAACAATATATTCTATTAAATAATGAAATAGGTTGAAATTGTAAAACTACAGAACTGAAACTTGCTTGAATGGTGCTAGCTATCTTTGAGAAGATATGTGGTTGCTACATGCATCTGTCTGAGAAGAATGGATTACACTGAGGCTCAAGAGGGCCTTTTTATATTACTCATGAATTCCAAAACCCTAGACATCCAAAAACCTAACCCTAGAAGGTGAAACACCAAAATTCATGTGGGCCCTATGGGTAAGTTGGTGTAACTTAGTACCTCAACTTCCTAGGGTCGTAACTTTTGCATAAAACCTCTTTTTTAGGCGTGTGATAGCCAATTGGAAAGGTATTTCAGAGATCTACACATTCCACCATTAGAATCTGACTCTATCTACGGTCTGATTGTGGTGAGTAAAAAAAAAACGTTTAGGCCCCAAAATAGCCCTAGAAGTACAACAAGATGTCCTGACATGAAAACATACAAAATAATCTAGTTGGATTAGGTGAGAGGCCACTCATATCCACCTGGAGAATATGTGAGGATTCAGACAACCCCAAAAGTGTAGAACTCATAATTAAAAATTATTACAAAAAGATGTGTTGAATAAAAAATGGACATGAGGAGCCAGTTAGAATAGGTGGGCGACCACCAATATCCACTTGGATCAACTAATGTACATACTTTTTGGTTGCACGTCAATATTTACTGAGCACAAATTTTGTGTCACGCACCAATGCTCTACGCACACTACACGTACTATACTACACAACGCTAAGGTTTGATTTTTTCATGCTAAACACCAATATTCCTTGCACAACAATATTTTGTCATGTGCCAATATCTACTGAACACATCTTTTGTGTCACACATCAATATTCTGTGTGCACTTCAAACACAATGTTGCACGCACACCAACAAAATTGAACCGCGCTCTGCTAACACTTCAAGTGTACACGTTGTGTATCACCCTATTAATTGTGTGTCACAAGATCTACTTCTTGTGATGTCAATATTTAGTGCATTCTTCTGTGCACCCATATTCTGCGCACAGCATCAATTATACCCAGCGTAGTGCCAAAACTTAGTGTACATACCCTGTGTACCTTTATTTTCTGCGCAACACCAAATTTTTAACACGCACACCTACACAACATTATTTTCCACATCATCAACTCTGCAGAGTGCAGTACCCAATTTTAATGCACACTCCTGTGTACCTTTTTCTTCTAGTGCATAACTACTACTTAGTGCACACAATAGTTTTTATGCTTAATTGATTTTGCCATGAATTTTGATGCAGGAATTGGGGATTCTGCTCTATTTTCACGCAATTTCTTCCATGTTCATTTTGCAATCATGCAATTTTCTCAATTTCACTCCAATATACCAAAATTCAACCTCTACAACAACAATTTTTTGCATGTGCCGCTAGTTGATATTCATGGTGCATGTTTTCCAATTCATTCATGAATTGAGAAAATTATTCAAACAATCCCACCCAATCTGTCTCAGCTTCCCTGTAACTTCAAATTTGACTGATTCCTATCTGAATTTCCTTAACATGGATTGAAATTAAGGTTATCTCATTCGTTAACCATATTTCCCTGAATTCCCCATGAATTTAACAACAAAAATAGGGCTATTTTCCAATTCCACGCAAGTGCTTCTAATTTCCATCATGGACGCACTATAACTTGAAAATTAGCCACTACCAAATTCAATTCTCTATGAGAATTTACTTTGGAATTATGCTAACTCAACCCATCCAAACTCAATGTTGAAAACTGGGCTCTAATAGCATTTTGTAATGTCCTTGTTACCAAATTACTCTCATACCACTTTGTAACATACATGTTACATTATTGCTCTAATACCATGTTCTCAAAAACTAACAAGATTTCCCTAATACTAATTAAAAACATATAAGTACTCTGCAATGAATGGTCACATATATATTCATAACATAACTATAGACAATTATAAAAAAATTATACATGTAACATAAATAGGATAACCCATGAAAGAAAATGTATAATTATCACTGAAACGCATGATTTAACACACAAATGAAACTTATATTTAAATAAATGACACCAACTGCATGCATTCATAGACCTTCCACATTCCTCCTAGCCTTAGACCACGTCACCCATCACTCTCAGCAGTGGTTCACCCTCGATCTGAGGCTAAACTCCGCTTCAGTAAGGGTTCCTATCCAAGCTAAGTTATCTCAATCAACATGAAACTCAGTCACATGTGACTCAATCACAAGGAAATCCATCACAGATGCCAATTCATGCTGACATCCTATAGTCCCTCATTCTCCACATGCTTGTCCCACCCCAAGAAGTGTGCCCCTTCTCTGCTCAACAGTCCTTTGGTTGCCCCACTTCCCTTCCAGGGATTCAACAACAGGCTCGAAAGGAAGTCTCATAGTCTCGTCAATGCAATCTAACTAATACAAGTGGATATCGGTGGACACCCACCTTTTCCAACTGGTTCAAAACAATTTTCTGGCAATTTTGGTAATTTACTATTTTTAGCAGTTTTATCTTCCAGGGCCATTTTGAAGGCCTAAATGAAGGTTTTCTGGGATCGATATTCTCAATGATAACCAAATGCATGATTGATCTCCCAAAATCATTCTCCTTGACAATACCTTTCCAACGGGCTATCATACTCCTAAAACGGAGATCGTAAGAAAAAGTTACGACCCCAGAAAGTTGATGTACTAACTTACCCAAACGGGACGGGGCCCACATGACTTTTGGTGCTTCATCTCCTAGGGATTTGTTTTTGGATTTCTAGGATTTTTGGCATTCCTTTTTGTTGTAAAAAGGCCTTCAGAGCCTCATTGTAAGGATCTTCTTGTGAATGAGTGTACCCATCACATCTCTTCCCAGAGATAAGCCACCACCATTCCAACAAGCTTGTTTTTGCTGCATTTTACAGTTTCAGCTTATTTCCTTATTGAATAGAAAACCAATTTTACTGTATCTATGTTATTTTGTGTTAAGAACCTATTAATAATCTTTATTCATTTCGTTCTTCTCATAAAATCCGGATCAGTGGTTTTAGAGCGGTATGCTCCTTGTCGTCTTAATGCATGTCTCCAACAAGGTTGGAGTACAAAGAGTTGGGTCTCGAGCTTGTTTCTCTTAAGGAAAAAATCTCTCACATGCCCAAGTGACCTCTCATGGTAGGAGAAAATAAAGATGTTAGGATAGGAGATCCTTTCAAACTGTTGATCAAGGAATTCCTAATGCAACAAAGAAACGAGATGATGGATAGTTTCACGCAAATTCTCCAGCAGATACCAACACATGACGCATCTTCTTTGAGCGGAGGTGCCACCCCCTTCAAGATACAAATAACCTTAGATATTCCTATATTTGAAGGTCATATAGACAAAGATGTTGTAGGCAAGTGGTTGAATCTACTAGAAGGGTATTTTTCTATCCATAACTTTTCGAATAGAGAAAAGATTACTTGCGCTCCTCAAAGTCGTTACCCGTGTCAAAGATTGGTGGGAAAATTTCTGTGACAAAAAGGAAACAAAGGAACCCTCATTATTTACAGTCATGGACACCTAGGAATCCTTCAGGGATTCTATTAAGGAACAATACTACCCTGTCAGAAGTTATGATGACTTGTATACCAAATGGACCACATTGCGACAAGAAAGAGACGAAGCAGTGCTAGATTTCACAAATATATTCCATACCTTGCGCAACAAGTTGGGTATCAAAGATTCAAAGTGACATTTGTTTCTCAAGTATCGTAATGCTATGCATAGATACATATAGACCAAAATGGAATTTCTGGACATCTCATCCTTGGGTGCAACCTACTGATATGCTGTCAAAATTAAGCAGAAGCTCAAACACAAGACACGATAATTTGGGCCTGGGAACCCCTCACAACAAAAGCTAGGAAAGGGAGACCCAAAGCCACAGAACAAAGGATAGAGAAAATATGGACAGTATTAGGACAACCAGTCCAGGCCACAAGAAAATAAGGACATCAGAAAGACAAAGAAAGATACCGGGAAGTGGTGTGGCTTCCATAAGAGCATTGGCATAACACTATTGACTGCCGCTCAAAGAAGTCACTAGTGGCCGAAGTGAAAGCCTCTGAATTAGATGTGGGTTCTGACTCTAAGCCAGAACTAGAAAGGGGAAGACAAATCATTGACACAGAATCCAATGCCTTCGTTGCTACCACCAAGCTCCAACCTGGTGAACCAGACGAGCCAGAAGAAGGAGAATGCCTCTTCCATTCACAGATGTGGGTAAAAGGCACCCCGCTGCACTTCATCATTGATAGCGGTAGCCAAAAGAACCTCATATTAGTAGAGTTCATCAAGTTGTTGGCCCTACTAAAAACACCACACCCACAACCCTACACCATTGGATGGCTCCACCAAGGAAGCAATCTCTGCGTCAGCCAATAATGTTGATTGTTGTATGACATAAAGCCCTTCAAAGACAAGGTATTGTGTGATTTTTCTCCTCTCGACGATTGTGATGTTATTTTGGGACAACCTTAATTATGGAAATGTCATGTTGTATATGATTCTAGGCCTTGTAGTGTTATTATTGCTTTGAGCAGGAAATTGTACAGGATACCCAAGGCAATCCCACCTAGTGTTATTTTCTTGATCTCTGCTAAAAAATGCAGGAAGATCATCTCTCAAATGGGGAAGTTTGTCTTCTTCATGATTCACTCTCAGAATAAGAGAAATATCACAGCCACATCTAGGGTCTCTTCGATCGACCTCTCCACACAACAAAAGCAAGTAGATAAGGTCATGGAAGAATACTCAGATATCTTCTCCTCACCTATTGGGGTACCTCTGCACTGCCAGGTCAAGCACCCCATCGATATGACCCCCGGTGCACCGCTACCCAATGGGCCAGTCTATTTCCTCTCTCTATTAGAGAATGAGGAGATCAAGTGATAGATCCAAGAACTGCTCTACAAGGGGCACATCCATCCTAGCTCATCACCTTGTAGGAGCCCAATCGTGCTGGTATAGAAGAAAGATGGAACCTGGTGATTCTGCATTGATTACCGATCTCTGAATAAAATCACAGTCAGAAACCGGTACTTGATTCCTCAAATCAACGACCTCCTTGATCAACTCACAAGGGCCAAATACTTCAGTAAGATTGATCTAAAGTCTGGATACCACCAGGTCTCGATAGAACAGATAGATGTATGGAAAACCGCCTTCAAGTCAAAAGAAGGCCTTTTTGAATGGTTGGTCATGCCCTTTGATTTGACAAATGCTCGAGCCACATTCATGAGGATGATGGACAATATCCTGCAACCATTCACCAATACTTTTGTATTGGTGTATCTGGATGACATTATCATTTAGAACAAGACTTGGGCCGAACACTTGCAGCATATTCAGTAGTTTTTGCACATCCTACGACATCACAAGCTATATGAAAACTTAGAAAAATGCTCCTTTGGCATGGACAGGGTCCATTACCTGGGCTACATCATTGATCAACATGGTGTACATGTGGATCCAGCCAAGTTCCAAGTCATCCATGACTGGCCAACCCCAACCACACTCACTAAGCTTTGAAGCTTCTTGGTCCTTGCCAATTTCTACCACAGGTTCATGTTGGGATTCTCCCATATTGCATGGGCCCTCAGCCAAATAACCAGGGGTGGTGGTAAGGAAAAATTTATGTAAGGCCAGTCCCAACAACAAGTGTTCGATGATTTGAAGTAGTGCTTGTGCTCAACCCTAGTACTTTCACTAGAAGACCTGAAACATCCCTTTGAGATCAAGACATATGCTTCAGACTATACGGTGGGTGTCATTCTCACTCAGCACAACCACCCCGTGGCCTGTCATAGTGAGACACTATCAGATGATGCCCACAAGTACCCTACTTACAACAAAGAAATGTACTCCATTGTGCAAGCCTGGCGCCAGTGGAGACATTACATTCTTGGGAAAGAGACAGTCATCCACACTGATCATAAGCCACTACAGTTCATGCAGACACAAGGAAAATTGCAGAATGATCACCATCAAAAGTGGTCCACATATTTGTAGTAATTCCACCTCAACATCAGGTATAAAACAAGAAGCACCAATCGCGACACTCACCATGGTGCTAGAATCTTGCATCCATGAGACCTCTAGATGGGCCCAACTTTATGAGACAGACCTGGACATCACTACCACCTACCAAATGTTGGGTGAAAACGTAGTTGTCAATAATTTCCATCTTAAGGATGAGTTGTTGTGTCATCTAGGCCATATATGTGTTCCATCAAGCAAGCGAGCGAAGTTGATCTGGGAATCCCACTACAGTCGGGTGGAAAGACACTTTGGCATCGAAAAGAAAGTGGCGAATCTATAGAAACATTTCTACTGGTCGAAACTTCGATAGGAGGTCAGCAAGTATATCAAGTCCTGCACTTCCTGTGCTATTGCCAAACCAACCACTAAGAAATAAGGCCTGTACACCCCTCTTCCTACTCGTGACAGGCCATGGGAATCCATCTCAATAGACTACATGTCGGGGCTCCTGTCCACCAAGCAGGGAAATGGCTGTGTTTTTGTGGTTGTTGATCGCTTTTCTAAGATGGCGATTATGGTTGCCTGCAAAAATAACATCATAGCAGAGGCCACTTCCAATCTCCTCTTTGAACGAGTTTGGGTACATTTTGGAATCCCACAAACCATTGTCTCAGATCGGGACAAACGATTTCTCAGCACATTCTGGTCGAGCCACTGGTCACTGCTAGAAACCAAGCTCACCAAATCCACGACCTTCCACCCCAAGACAGATGGCCAAACCGAGGTCGTAAATGAAATGATTGTGCATATCATTCGCATGTATAATTCAAAGCACCCTCGCACATGGGATGAGATCCTTCCCTATGTCCAACATAGCTACAATCGAGCCCTTCATAGCTCAATTGAACACAACCCCTTTCAGGTGGGGTTGGCATTCCAACCATTAGGTCCCATAGATGTTGCACTTCCCCTTGCAGTCACCTTGACCGATTCATCTCCTACTCCAACTGAAGTTGACAAAGCCATCTGGTTCATTAAGTGGATCCAACACATCCACCAATAGGTTTAGGATATCCTACAGAAGTCCAATGACAAGTACAAACAACACCATGATCAACATCGGGTGCCACATAAGTTTCAGGTGGGCGACAAAGTTTGGTTGCAGTTGTAGAAAGAATGCCTTACAGGACGCCATCAAAATCTTCTCCCACTTTGTTATGGGTCGTACATCTTCACCAAGGTCACGGGGGATAATTCTTTTGATCTCAACATTCATCTTTTCCTTGGCCTGCACCCAGTGTTCAACGTGTCTCTCCTTCGCCCTTATTTCCCACCATTATTGGACACCTCCGATGTAGAAAAACAATTGACACCAAAAAATATCAACCCCGACTACATACAATAGGAATCCAGTGATCATATTTTGGACACATAGATCAAGGGCACTTGATAGCAAAGGATCCAACTTTATCGAGTTGTCAAAGTAGGGCAACTCTTGCACCAAGGCAAGTGGCTCACCCGGGGCCAAATTCAGCAAAAAATTCCTCATCTAATGGGGGAAATCAATGCAATGGATACCATTTCTTCCTAAGGAGTAAGGATTGATATAGGTGGGTATCGGTGGCCACCCACCTTTCCCAACTGGCTCAAAACAATTTTCTATCAATTTTGGCAATTTACTATTTTTAGCAATTTTAACTTTCGGGGGCCATTTTGAGGGCCTAAATGAAGCTTTTTTGGGATCGATATTATCAAATATATTCAAAGGCATGATTGAACCCCAAAAATTAATATCCTCAATGAAACCTTTCCAATGGGATATCATACACCTAAAATGGAAATCGTATGCAAAAGCTACAACCCCGAGAAGTTGATGTACTAACTTACCCAGATGGGGCCCACATGAATTTTGGCGCATTATCTCCTAGGGTTAGGTTTTTTTATGTCTAGGGTTTTGGGAATTCCTTTTTATTGTAAAAAATCCTTTAGAGCCTCATTGTAAGAATCTTCTTGCAAAGGAGCGCAACTGTCACATCTCTTCTCGGAGATAAGCCACCACCATTCCAACAAACTTGTTTCTGCTACATTTTACATTTTCATCTTATTTCCTTATTGAATAGAGAACTAATTTTACTGTATCTCTATTATTTTGTGTTAAGAACCTATTAATAATATGTATTCATTTCGTTCTTGTCATAAAGTCTGGATCACTAACACCTCAAGTATTAATTCCTAGCAATTCTCTCACCTAGATAGAATGCAATGTCCTGCAGGCATGAAAACCCACCTCTTCAGTCCAGATCTCCAAGTTAATCAATGTACAGATATATGTGACAATGACACCAAGTTACTATGATAGTAACAACATGGTTTGATGACAGTTACCACAGGGTTTAGACAATACCCTCATGATGGAATGATGATGAATGATAATGGAATGATGAAGAATGATGAAAAATGAATGATGAATGATCCCAAAATGTGCGAAGTCCAAACTATATGAGTGCATGTTTCCAACTTGACACTTTTCATGTTGAGAACTATCTTCAGTCCACAAGTTCCCCTTCTTCAGACATAGAATAAAATAATATACCTATTTTATACTTGTAAGGAATATTAATATAATATTCCTTTTTGGGTTTAGGCCCCCTCAACTTATCCCCTTTACCTAATCTAGTGAATTTTTACCCCCCCCATACTCTTTTACGTGATTGGTCTTTCGCAGTGATGTATTTTCATTATATTTGCATATGATTACATTCACATTCTCAATACAATAATATTGATCTTTTTGCATCTAGGCTCACCAGCCTCAAAATACATAGATCACGCACTAAACTAGTGTGCACGAAACTTATGGGATGCACACACTCTCCTTTCATAGGTGCGCGTTACAACATGGCATATATACAAAAAAGGTCTTTGACCTCCACAATCGTGCACCAAACCGATGTGCGCTAAATCATGGAATGTGCATCTTTTTCCTTCACTGTGCCATCCTTTCACACTTACACTTGTGCATGCTGCATACATTAAATATTTACACTTTTAGTGCGTCATTAATACGTGCTTACATAGGTGCACGCTATATGTATTAAAATGTGCATTAGATTCTTTTTAAACTACACACTCTCTTTTTGGTGTGAGATTAACGTGCACTAACTCAATGCGTGCAAACCCAAACTAAAGATCTTATACTATCAACTCACTAGCTTATATGTAAATGAAAGTTACATGTATATGTACACTTAGGGTTCAACCTAGGGGTACTACAAAGGGCCCCATTATTAATGTCTTCATGACGACCTTCAAGGTGAAGCATATAAATTAAATATATTACAACAATACTTGTCAATTAGTATAATGAACAAAATGCGATAAAAATATAAAATATTCCAAACATTTCATGTATGATACATAGACAATTTGATCCACACCTTAATGATTCCTATTATATTGCAACTACCATAGATGATGTTTCATTCTTTGTGGTTTTAATCTAATCTATTCTTTCCCATTGAAAATATGTTTTTCGATACTTCGATACCTATGGTTCTTGGAGAGGAAGTGCATATACTCATCAAACACATCCTTTCCTAAACTTCTTGAATGAAGAGATTTCATCTTAGGACCACAAATCAGACATGCAAATTTACCCTTTGTTTGAAGACCTCCAAGAGATGGATTAAATTTTATATCAATTATTCAAAGTATGTTTAATGAAAGGATTATATAAAAAACATGCATGATATGAACTTCATAAAATTAAACACTATTAAAGTGCAGTGTAACGTTATAACATACCACATCAATGTGTTATGTTTGGGGCATATTGAATTTCCCATACATGCATTGCATGGAATTGAAATTCCCTTTGAACACCTACTGGTCTAGAGATATCATACATAGTGATGCCCTTCCATAACTCTTGTAACTCCTCGATAAGAGGCTCGATATATAAATTCATATATTTGACTTGGTACTTACCTAATTGATTGAACATACATTACATAAATACTACATATATGAGTCAATAAAAAAATATCAAACATAATTATAAGACATAATTAAACATATATGAGAAAAAAAAATTACAAGACATAATTATGAAACAAACAAGACAAATGAGATGTTACCGTGGTAAAAAAAATTAATTTAAAAAAATACCTGCAACAATCATTACTAACAGTATGTGCTCCCTCTTTATTGACATCCATGGAGGAATGCTATTGTGGATAATAAAAATAGGATGCATCGAGTAAGTAGATCCGAGCTCTCCAAATGGATTGACATTGTTAGCTGCCAATTAAAGCCTAAGATTATTAGGTTTGAATTTAAAATGTGGCAATATTTCCTCTATCTTTTTAAATTTTGATCCATCTGCAGGCATTCGAAGAACACCATATTTACTTCTTTTCTTTGCATGGTAATCCATAAGCTGTGTTATTCTTTTCCACTTGAACAATCGTCGCAAACGTGGAATTATGGGAATATAACGAAGAACCTTGTGAGGCACCTTTTTGTTACTTAATCAGTTCGATATCTACTTATTTGAAATTTAGGGAATTCTTATTTCGACACATGTTATCCATAATATAAAATATGATCATCAGGACATGCGTGAATAACTCGATACTCCATTCCAATATCTTTCATAATGGCATGTAAATATTGGTATGTGTGACATAAAACATTTGACGGAGGTAACAAAAATTCGCCTGACAATCTACAACATCAAAAAAAATACTGGTTAATGTAAAGAATATTAATCGTACATTTTGCATCCAAATTTTACAGATGATCAACTAACAATAAAAATAGAGGAAAAAAGAAAACCTTTATCATCATGTACTAAATGTGACAAAATATATTACATACCTTAGGAGTTGTGTGACACAAGTGTTTGGCAAACCATTAATAACCTTTAAGTTCACCAACAACAATATAGCAGAGATAATACTTGTTTTGGAGCCTTCATAAATGGGTTATCTTTCCTTCTCAAGTACAGGTATATCAAAAACACCATCAAGTTGGTCATCATCATCATCATCCATTCCAACATTATTAAATGTCTCCTGGATCAATATATTTGTCCCATCTTCTTCAACTATGTTATTAGCATCACCATCTTCTTCCATAGGATCATTAACTTGATCTTCAATATTCGCTCCATGTTCCTGAAAAGGCGCTTCTACAACCACATCTTCCTCCATAGGAAATGCCCTAGGGTTTCATTCCCTTATAATTACAAACAATCAAGTAATATTAGTGTATATAACAAACATTAAAACGATACAAACATTTACAAATATAATATAGGAAAATAAAGACAACAAAGACAAAGACAACTTAGATGAGAGCGAGAAACAAAGACAACAAATTAATGATGAAGCTTGTGCAATTTATCAAGATGTTTATGAATATGTTGAAAAAATATAGGAAAATTGTTACTTTTCTTGACATGTCGAAATAGAGACACTTTGTGAGATATATAGTCACAACCAATAAAAAAAACATATTTTTTTTTCTCCTTCCTCATTATGTCATATTATTTCTTGATTTCACTTGGAGACCACAAGTTTTAAGTGGATGGAAACTTTCCCCAGCCCAACTTTGAGACCATGGTTTAATTTATAAGGGGTTGAGAGATGAGGGATTAGGGGTTAACACATTAGTGGTCCAAGGATTAGGGTTTAGGGGTTATGGTTTAAGTCGGGGTAATTAGGGGTCATGGATAAGGGTACTTAATGGTTTAGGGGTTTATAAGGGTTCAAGAGCTAAGGGATTAGGGTTTAATAGGTTATTGGTCATCCAAGGGTCAGGGGTGATTAGGAGTTGGTATTCTATATGGAGAAGCCAACTTAGTCTATGAGAGTGAGAAACAAAGACAACAAATCATTAATGATGAATCTTGTACAATTTATCAAGATGTTTATGGATATGTTGAAAACATATAGGAAAAATGTTACTTTTCTTGACACGTAGAAAGAGAGACACTTTGTGATATATATATATATATATATATATAGTCACAACCAGAAAAACAACATATTCTTATTTTTCCTTCATCATTATGTCAGATTTTTCTTGATTTCACTTGGAGAACACAAGTGTTAAGTGGATGTCAACTTCCCTTGGCCCAAATTAGAGATGATGATTTAATTTAGAATGGGTTGAGCACTGATGGATTAGGAGTTAACACATTTTTTATGCAAGGGTTAGGGGTTAGGGGTTAATGTCTTAGGGTTTAGGGGGTAATTAGGGGTCAAGGATAGGGTTACTTAATGGTTTAGGGGTTTATAAGGGGTCAAGGGATAAGGGCTTAGGGGTTAACAAGTTATTGGCCATCCAATGGTTAGGGGTACTTAGGAGTTGTTATTCTATATGGAGAAATCGTCTTAGGTGAGAACAAGAAACAAACACAAAAAATCAATGATGAAGCTTGTGTAATTTATCAAGATGTTTATGAATATGTTGAAAAAATATAGGAAAATTGTTACTTTTCTTGACATGCAAAAACATAGACACTTTTTGATATATATGCTCATAACTAGCAAAAACAACCTATTTTTATTTCTCCTTGATCATTATGTGATTTTCTTCCTTTATTTCACTTGGTGACCACATATTTTAAGTCGATGGAAACTTTCCCACAACTTGGAGACCACGTTTTATAAGGGGTTAAGAGATTATATATCCCTCTGATCCATAACCCTTAACCCACCCCTAACCTCTAAACCATTAACCCCTAACCCTTTAATCCATATCCCCTAACCCCTCAGACCCTATCCCCTTAATACTTAACACCTTAACCCCATTCCCTTTAAGCCCTTAAACCCCTAACCCCTATGCCCTTGACTCCTAACCCCTAAACCCTTCATCAATATCCCCTTACCCCCTAAGCCCCTAAACTATTAACCCCTAACCCATCCTAATGCATGAATCCCTAACCCTAAGAATTTTAAACCCTAAAACCCTAACCCCTACTCCCTATAACACCATTAACCTCTAAATCTACTAGGACCTAAACCCCCTAAACCTACCTTAAACCCTAGCCTATTAACCCATAACCCCTTAACCACTAAGCCCTAATCTGGCCTTATTAACCCTTAAAACACTAAAAACTTAACCCCTAACCCCTTACACCCTATACCCATAAACTTTAAACCCCTTAACCGTTAAACCCTACCATAACCCTAATTAAAATCTACATCTTATGTCTACTTTTTCTCTTTTTAACTTACTCTCAATTTGTTGTGTATGTAGAATATATCAATAAAGAAAAAAAAATACACCATTTGTCTTCTACATTTAACATATAAACGATTCCAAAAACAATCTACAATATAAATACATATAATGAATGACTTACCAAGGGACAATATTCATGCCTTCCTTCAAGATGTCCATACTCTCTACACTGTCTTTTAGTTGTTTTTATTAAAAGTCTCCTTCTATTATAGCCCCTGTATATTTTATAAGGGAAATAACATTTTCAAACACCCAAATCCTCCAATGCAGATCTAACATCTCCTTGTCCTCCTGAGGAATGTTATGTGACATTTTTCCTTACCATACTTTCAGTGATGATTATCTTCAAAAATCAACCTCAGTATTTTAACTATTTGTAATGAAATTAACAAAATAAAAAATAAATAAAAATTGTATTTTGAACAAACAATATCCCCTATAACCTCTGCAAACCGTCGTTGGTACAACAACAATGTCAAACGTCTCTAATATTTCTAAATTTTTTAATTATATATCACTTTTTCGTCAAACTTCCAATGATTGTTGACCAAAGAGGCATTGTTTAACGGGAAAAAAATATTGACTTCGTCAAATGTCGATATGGCGACACATAGACCATTGACCTGGTCAACTGTCGAAAATTCATTGGAGTCTATTTTCGTCAAATATCCGATGAAAGGGAATTTATCATTGGATATCCAATGATAAATTCCCTTTCATCAAATAGTTGATGAACGTCATGTATTTAAAAAAAATACAAAAAATGCAAGTAAAATCCGGCAGTATGGTTGATTTTATCGATACTATCAGAGTACAACCTCAATTTTTTCGTCGATATGTAGTAGTGAGATTTGTGAGTTGTAAAGAATATCATTTGATTAACATTAATTAATAGCTTTAACCTATTGGAAATTTAGGTAACAACAAACACTTTTAGAATCCTTTAGTGACCCCTGCACTCTACAAAAGACATCCACAAAGACAATTTGTACTTTGAATTTTTTTACAATTCCTCTTGTGAACCTCAACATCTTTTTACCTTCAAAGATACCCTCAAGGACAATTGGCTTCCATCATTTTTTTTAATTTCTTTATGAATCAAAGTTTTTATCCCTCTCAGAACTTTAATTTCTTTTCACTCATAAATAATTATTCATTCCTAGAGACCATTTAAATGCATTGGGGTTTGAACTGCAAGTTTTATTTTATCCTTTAGGGTTAATACATCAAGGGTTTAAGATGGAGCTATGCTAGTGTTATATCATCTCTAACTAATTTATCCTTCTAATATTACAAGGTAGAGAACAAGTGGTTGGAAAACATTGTTTTCAAACTCTTGGAGAGAGCCTAATAATGTTATAATTCCCCCACTTATGATGCCAATTCATTCACCATGCTTCTATTCCATGCTTTGCTTAGATTATTCATACATAGAGAAACTGAAATACTTCATGCTAAAGAGAGATTATTGAAACTCAAGCATCTTACAAAAATGTATGAGTTTCTTCTTTTTTCTGGGTATATACCCATCTCCTTAAACTCTTCTCTATACCCAAACTAATTTCTATGTTATCTAATATAATGCACAATAACCATAAAATTATAACTACTAAAGGCATAAGAGGTGAGATCTCTTCCATTTAAAAGTATTTGTCTAACTATCTAACCTATTTAAAATTTCTACCTTATTTTAAAAAGTTGCACTCCCCAAGCCATCCATGATCAAATAAATACTAATTGCAACTATAATCACTGCAACTGTAGGTATGGACGGTGACATGGAGAGTATAGTTCCTTCTTCAAATGTGACAAGAACACTAAAATAGATAGAATTATCTTTCATTATCTTGATTTCATTGTCGATAATGAAAGAAATATTATCTTACGTAGATTGAATTTTCAAGTTTTTTTTGCAAATTTTGTTAAATTTGGAGTGCAAAATCATTCATTATCAACATCAAATAAACAAAAACTTTAACTATAGCACAATATTATTCAAAAATTGAACCATCAACAATTCATTATACATGTCCAAGGCCATGTATCTATATTCATGATTATTCCAAATGTACATTTTTTTACAAAATGGCACATTGTGCCCAAGATACATAATGACAGTTCATGCTCAAACTAGAAAATAATGGCACCTTGTGCCTTAGATACATAATGGCACTCGACTCCCAAAATGGCACATCATGTCCAAGATACACAATGGCACCTCATTCCCAAGATACATGTTGTGTTGCTCATTGACCCTTGCCACCCTAACAACTAGTAGATGCATCTCCAAATAAAATATTTCTCTTCGTCAAGCTCAAGGAAAGTCAAGTCTTCTTGCATCAAGGAGTGGTACACCTTTCTAGAGAATGGAAATGAAATGCCATTCACATAATTTATTTTCCACAATTTTATCTAGTAACAAACTTTCAAAATACAATTAGAATTCAATAGAATAAAACTCACAATAGATGAGATTGAATCTTGAGGGAATTGCTCTCATCCATAATGCCTCCCAACAACAATTACAATAATCAAATAATGAAAAAAAAACAAAATTCCTAAAATTGATTCCATATATGCTAGACAAGAATTTCATCAACTAATACTCATTATGAATATCTCAATCAATGGCAGAGATTGCCTTCCTAGCTTGGAGATGGAGCCATCAGTTGAACAACCTAATATGAGGCAATAGTGGGGAATGTAGGAGATGTAGATGCAACCATATTGTATTTAACACTAATAGATGGAACAATAGTTACAACAATCAATCAATGTGACAATGGGGGGAAACAGGGTGTGATGACATTTTAGAGGTGGATTTGAAGTGGCAATCAATGTGGGTGGTGACAAACACCCATGTGATGCAATATCAAAGAAAGTCCCATGTGAGGAGAAAGTGGAATACTAGTGGTTGGGATAGGGTGGCCATGATCTAGATATTCCATGTATGGTAAACAAAAAATTCCAACCCACTTAGGCTACTACAAAACCTCAAAAATACAAGTCCTCACATTCAATATAATGCACTTGAATGGATATAAAAGCATGTTTGTTTTAATACCTTAGTCCAAGGTGGGATGTATGGATAAGGTTCAATATGGACGAAAAAATGTAGTCGTACTAAACAAATTAAAATTAATAGTGTTTGCATACAAATTTAAAATATGTTAGATTAGAACAAGAACATGAAAATCAACAAAAATAAGAAAAAAAATCATATTAACGAGATTTAACATGACATGTGTTCTTTAATTATGGGGTGATTTGCTAACCTTAGTTGGATATGGTTGATCAATATCTTCAGTGGAAAGATATTGTAACATAACAACATTATAATGTATTTCTTATAAATAACTTGGACATCGACAAAACCACAAATTTAGAAATTGTGCTCCCAAATGTTTCTTCCATTATTATATTACTCATGAGAAGTGTATCATTTTAAAAGAGATGTTAATAATACCAAATTATTACACCCACTCTAATGTGAGTTAGCTAATTAAAATGCTTAGACGAACCATGGACCACTAT
>SNQJ01S0039562.1:59325-72282 GCA_010110895.2 Picea sitchensis | reverse complement strand
TTTTGCTTTTGTTAGGTAAACGCGGGCAGTAGTGGGCTAGCCCGCGGTCCAACGTGCGCAGTAGAAGGTCAACAAGCGTTCCACCGCGCCCAGTGTTAGGTTAGGGCGTGGGTTGCTTGTTTTGAGTGGTTTTGCAAGGTTTTATTCAGCATGGATTTGGCAAGGAAGAGACATGAGTTGGCCTGATGCCAGGTAAGCCTGTGTGGTGCATTTTAGGGTTATAACAGATGGAGTTTGTCAGGTTGGTTATACAGATTCAGATTTGGCAGGATGTGTCATTGACTGGAAGAGTACTTCAGGATGTTTCTTCAGATTGGGAACAACAATGGTGTCTTGGTTTAGTTGGAAGAAAAATTCAATGGCATTGAGTTTTGCAGAGGTTGAGTATATGGAAACTAGTTAGGCCAATTGTGAGGCCCTTTGGCTTCACAAGTTGTTGGTGGGATTGTTTGGTATGTAGTTGAGGCCTACCTTGATTTACTGTGATAATCAGAGTTTCATTAAACTCTTGGAGAATCCATTTTTCATGACAAGTCTAAGCATATCGAGATCCTTTATCACTTCATTCGTGATTATGTTCAGAGAGGAGCAGTGGAGCTATAGTACATATCTACATAAGAGAAGGTTGCAGACATACTCACCAAAGCATTGGGCAGAGGCAAGTTTGCATTTTTTAGGGACAATATTGGAGTGGTGAGTAACACTTTCCTCGGTAAGAGGGAGTGTTAATATTAAATTAAAAAGTACCTAGGCAAGTGTTTCTCATCACCTACGCACCTAAGGGGTGAGAAAGTGCCTAATGTGGACCCTATTCATTTAATTTGTGAGATGCAAATTAAAATGTCACTTTATGACTTTAGTGAGGGGATTAGTGAAGAGACACTCTATCTCATTCACTCATCTAATCCAATCTCAACCGTTGGATTAAGAGACTCCTCACCTACCACCATGAGGTCGACTAGGGTAGAAGGGTGCACCCTAGCTAGGGTTGATTCATTCATTGTGAAGAGAGAAAGAGAGAGGTCAAGCTTGAGTAAGGAGGCAACATTTGCAGAGCTAGAGCATACATCCCAAAGCAGCTAGATAGCACATTTTTCAAGGCAAAGTTCATCATTTAATGCAATCCGTACAGTACGGATTTCAAAAGGTTGTACAACCATTTTCCTGCACATAAATCGAGGGAGACAACAATTAAATTTATAAGGAGATTGGCATGCATTCCAAGGCTGCCATACAAGTATTTACTTGCACATAAACCGAGGCATTTGCTCGCATTAATTTATGGGTGAAATTTTGTACAGTCCATACATATTTGGCATGAATTTTGAGGGTCATACAATACATTTTTTGGGCACAATTTTCAAGGAGATTAGTCACGGATTTAGAGGAGTTGTTCTTGTTGTGTATTTCGTATAGTCTTAGCATAAATTTGGCACATGAATCGAGACAATCCGTACAACATTTATTGTTGGGACAACTGTATAGTTGTACAGATTTCTAGCATAGAAATCGAGGAGCATTTCCAGGACTTTTCAGAAGGATTTTTGCTGAAGAAAGTATGAGACAAGTTTGTGTAATTTCTGAAGATGAATATGCTGTAAATGAAATTTCTCTGAACCTCACAAATAATAAAACTCCCTCTCTCATTGGTTTTCCCCTTGTGGTTTTTCCAGGGTTGTTGTTAGAGCAAAAATCATTGTGTTATTTTTTTGATTTTATGTGTTGCTGATATATTTTATTTCTGCATAAAAATGATGTTCAAAATCCTCATGTTTCAGTTCTGAAAATTTGTTTTATGCCGAGTTTAATTGGCTATCAAAATTCTTGGTTTGGGCATTAAACATTGTCTGAAAAATCAGCGAGACTGAAACTGGGTTGGGGTTTGAAAGTTTACAAAAAATTGATAGCAATTTCTAGCTATCGCGTTGAAAACTTTTTTAAAATGACGCATAAGAGAATATAGAATATATACAATACTTATAGGGTGTGTATTATGTTTCCTCATTAATGTGTTTCCTTTTCCGATATTGATAGGAGATTATATTCACAAGTCGATTATACATAACTTGGAAGGACTGGATGGATGTCTCCAAGGTAAGATGTCATCAGGTACAACAACAAATTAACCAATGTTTCACATATTCCAAATACATTTACACAATTTATTTTTGTTTTCATAGAATGTGTGACACAATACTTCCTGAAACGAAAACGTGGCTATGAATCAGACAACGATGGTGATGGGAAGCTATTAAAATAACTTAATGGCCATTTTAATGTTTTGTTAGGGACTTTCAAGGGTTGCTTGAAGGTTGATTGTGCTAACTCAAAGGCTCCATCACAGTATTTTGATATGTACATGAAAAATCCCCAATTAAATTTATTAGGGTTAGGGTATCCATATTTAGGGTTAGGGTTACTAGGGTTAGGGTACCATATATAGTAATTACAAAATCATACTTCAAATTTATATTTAGAGTTATCTTAGACTAGTGTTTAATGCAATATCCATTTCATAGTTAAGGAGATGGTGGTAGTTGTAATTATATTTCTTGTTTGAAGTTGAATTTGTTTTTTTAGTCAATACACAAATCGAGTTTGAATATTTAATTTTATGATATTGAAAATTTATACATCAATCAAATCATTACTACTCATTATTCAAACAAATTATGATAACCTACTAAACTTTATTTATACCAATTATTATTATATATATAAAATGGTGATGATGTCAAAATTCTCTTCAACGTTGATATAATAACACGACAACTGGGATTTCCCCATTTATTTCTTGAATCCATGGATTCGATGATGCATGATTGTTGGTGACAATTTATATATATTGTTCATGGTGAATGTTAACCATGATCAACTATACTAAAATTTGGTCCATGTCAAGCTCAACCATGGTTAAAGTCAACCATAGTAAACCATTCTCTTGTTCATGGTCAACACTAGTCAACCATAGTTAAGGTAATGGTCAACCATAGTCATAGTTAAGGTCAAACATGATGAATGTCATCCGTAGTCATGATCAACAGTGGTAATGGCCATCCATGGTAATTTATGGACAACAACTATCAAACATAGTAACCATTGTCAACCATGATCGACCATAGTCAAGCATGGTCATGGTCAACCAAGGTCAACCATAGTGAAGGTCATGCTCAACCATGGTCAACCATATCCAACTATAGTAAAGTAAAGTCAACCAAGGTATACCAAAGTTAACCATGGTTGTGGTCAATCTCATGGACAACAACTATCAACCATGGCTAAACATTGTCAATCATAGTCAACTATAGTTAACCATGGTTAAGTTCAACCACATTAAACCATGTTTATGGTCATGGTCATGCTCAAATTTCGTCATCCATAGTCAACAATAGTAAACCAAAGTCAAAAAATGTTTACGAAAGTTAACCATGGTCATGGTAATCCAAGGTCAACCACAATTAACTATGGGCATGGTCAACTAGGGTCAATCATAATTAACCATGGTCATGGTCAAGTGAGGTCATTGTCAACCATAATTAACCATGGTCAACCATGGGAAACCATAATCAACCATAGTAAACCAAAGTCTACCAAGGTATACCAAAGTTAACCATGGTCATGGTCAACCATAATAAACCATGGTCATGGTCTTCTATAGTCAACCATGGTCAACCATCGTAAACCATAGTAAACAAAAGTCAACCAAGGTCTACCAAAGTTAGCCATTGTCATGGTCACCCATAGTCATCCATGGTCATGGTCATCCATAGTCACATTCATGGTCAATCCTCGCATTTCTTTCAACAATACTTTAATATTTTATTAATTTATTCATACATTACTAATGTATCAATTAATTAACTGATAATTTAAATGATTAATTCGATAATGTATTAATACTTTATTAATGTATTACTTTAATGTTTGTATTTATATAATAATGTGTTTTTACTTTATTAATGTATTAATACTTTAATAATGTATTAATGTATAAATTAATTAATACAATACATTATTAATGTATTTATTAATTAACACGTTACATTAATACATTACATTATACATTAATGTATTCATACTTTAGTTTATACATTACATTAATGTATTAATTAATTAATACATTAGTACTTTAGTACATTAATATATTATCACATCAACATATTTATTTAAAAAAAAAAAACCAGTTAGTTTGTATTATAAAAGGGGTTGTAGCAGAGTTAAACCAACCTGAAAGTACAAAATTTAATTCTTCCTAAGAGTGCCCATCAAAGCAGAGGGAATATCTATCCTCAACAAACTAATTTCTTCTGGAATTAAAAAAAAAAAAAAATACCTTCCTTCCATGTATATAGTATCACATAATAGTATCACATAAGAAAAGAGTAGAAACACACATTTAAATTTCATAAACCTAATTTAATGGAGTCTCAAATCAATATCCACTATTGCTGGAAGGTCTTATTGATTGTTGTGCATTGGTTGTGATTCAATGGATTCATTACCTCACAAGAGACGTGGGATCCTTTAGAAGGGGCTACTTCATCTTGCACAAGATTTCCAAGGTGGCTAATGAATTTCATTGCCAGGAGAGCGAATGTGATTAGAGTGACGTTTGTCTTTCCTAAGGAAAATGACATGGTCCTTGTCTTGTTTGTCTTCTATGTCCTTCATTTTTTTCTCCAAATAGGTATTAGACTCCCGCAAATTAGTGAGCTATTGTTGTTGAAGCTTCACCTTCTCCTTCATTTCCTCCAATTGAGAATTGTTATAATGACACAGTGGTTGACTCTAGCACCACATGATGAGAGGTGAGCCGACATAGGAAAAACAATAGAGCAAAAACTTTTGAGAGTGTGGCGAGAGAGCCAGGGAGGATAGGAAGGAGAGTGACTGGAAGGATAAAACCATAATGAACCTAACTTTTGGCTAACAAAAAGATATAACGGCCAGGGAAATTCATCCATGAGAACACACGTGGGGATCAAATGAACCTCCTATAATGATGAGGGTAAGTGTTGGTACCTTGAGCTAAGAACTAGAGGTCTTAGCTTGAACCCCATGCGAACAAAGATGATATAACGACCAAGTGGGAATGTGCTACCTAGAGTGACATCAATATTAACTGGAATCCCACATGCATCCTGTAGTCAAGTATGAGGGTCTTTAAGTGATAACATGTAGGAGGGAAAAGACATATGCTAGGTGGAAAATGGGACTCATGGAGATGATGCGAGACATATGCGAAGAGATATAATATCTCTGAAGGAATTATAAGGTTCAAAGATGGAGGGGAGGTCACATCACCCTCCAAACCAAATCTTTTATTTGAATTTTTTTTTATATTTCCTTGAATCAATGGACCATGGTAAAATTTGCACAGAGGAGTCTTCATTTACCCGTAGAATGCCTTAGTCTAGGTGCTTAGCATTCTTTTTTTTTATATTTCCTTGAATCAATGGACCATGGTAAAATTTGCACAGAGGAGTCTTCATTTACCCGTAGAATGCCTTGGTCTAGGTGCTTAGCGTTCTTAGCTAAAAGATCAGCCTCCCCATTATAGCATTGAAGTATATAAAAATAGTCCATAGATTGGAAGTTTTTCTCATGTATTTTAATCTTGTGGTAGATTCTTTGAAGGCTAGGGTTAGGGAAATAATTGATCCGGCACAATAATTTTATAATCAATTATGAGTCCTCAATGAAACTCGTAGATTTTTATTCTTTTATCAAATTTAGCCCCATATATGCAGCCAAAAAAATTTCATGAATGTTTTAATTATATCCCAAACACCAGGAAAAACTCATAATATGATTTCCATCAGGGCCATATATGACCCCCCCCTGCACCTGCCACCCCTGGGTTTCCTTTTAAATCCCCATTGAAAAACATGATCATTTTTGCTTGTTTTTTTTTTCCAAAGGAGAAATTCATTATCGGAGAGTCTAAGAAGCCAATAAAATATATTAGGGGGATTTGCAGAAGAAGAAGAAATTTGAAAATGTTGTTGATTGAGAATGATTTTAACCCAATATATTTCTATGCAATCGAGATCAGAGAGAGAACCAGACTTGCAATCTTTGACACATAGCGCTTTAGAGAGAAGACTACAGAACAATGAGTGCACTCTCTATGGTGAGAGGTGATTGTTTTGGGAAATTTCCTTGTTTCTTTCTAGCTATATTTCCTAGCAAATAAATTTTGGCACCTCCTTCCATAGGCGTGGGAAAAGAGGTTTTTTGTGAAGCTGCTAGCATATCTTCTTTTCCATAAAAGGAACGTTTCATGCCAATTATTGGGGAATCTATGATGGAAGTGAAAGATTTTATACAATTGAGCCTAGACGTGTTTTGAAAATTCACAATCATATAAGAGATGGTGAATTGTTTATGTAGCATATTTACATAAGATGCATCTAGAGGGGCCATCTATTCTTATTTTCTGCAAATTTATGATTGTTAAAAGCTTACCTTGTACCATGATCCAACAAAAGGAATGTATCTTGGGTAGAGATATGCCTTGCCAAATAAGAGCCCAAATCGTATAGCGGGGAGGTCCAGGGGAGTCTACTAGTAGATGTTAGAATCCACTTTTGACTAAGAATTTTGAACCACCCCAACAATGACCATTGAGAGAATGTGAGTAAATTGGAGGGAATCCATCCAAAAGGTGGAGAAACTTTAGAACCAAGGATTGAAAGTGAATAGGGGGGGATATTCACTTCCAACCAATCTATTTTCCCAAATAGAGGTATATTCTAACTTCATTATGTTGATTTTTCATATGAGATGAGATATGATCGATATATTATTACAATGTTGAGTGGTCCACATATAGAAAACATATGGTGACCATCCATGAAAGGATGCATCCCTTGTATAATCAATAACTATTTATTATTATTATTATTATTACTTATTATATTATTTAATAATCAATAATTATATCATTAATTATTAATCTAGAATGTGGCAAGAGTGTGGCGAGAGAGTCAGAGAGGATAGGAAGGAGAGCGACTGGAAGGATAAAACCATAATGAACCTAACTTTTGGCTAACAAAAAGATATAACGACCAGGGAAATTCATCCATGAGAACACACGTGGGGATCAAATGAACCTCCTATAATGATGAGGGTAAGTGTTGTAAGTGTTGGTACCTTGAGCTAAGAACTAGAGGTCGTATCTTGAACCCCATGCGAACAAAGATGATATAACAACCAAGTGGGAATGTGCTACCTAGAGTGACGTCAATATTAACTCGAATCCCACATGCATCCTGTAGTCAAGTATGAGGTCTTTAAGTGATAACATGTAGGAGGGAAAAGACATATGCTAGGTGGAAAATGGGACTCATGGAGATGATGCGGGACATATGCCAAGAGATATAATATCTCTGAAGGAATTATAAGGTTCAAATATGGAGGGGAGGTCACATCACCCTCCAAACCAAATCTTTTATTTGAATTTTTTTTTATATTTCCTTGAATCAATGGACCATGGTAAAATTTGCACAGAGGAGTCTTCATTTACCCGTAGAATGCCTTGGTCTAGGTGCTTAGCGTTCTTTTTTTTATATATCCTTGAACCAATGGACCATGGTAAAATTTGCACAGAGGAGTCTTCATTTACCCGTAGAATTCCTTGGTCTAGGTGCTTAGCGTTCTTAGCTAAAAGATCAGCCTCCCCATTATAGCATTGAAGTATATAAAAATAGTCCACAGATTGGAAGTTTTTCTCATGTATTTTAATCCTGTGGTAGATTCTTTGAAGGCTAGGGTTAGGGAAATAATTGATCCGGCACAATAATTTTATAATCAATTATGAGTCCCCAATGACACTCGTAGATTTTTATTCTTTTATCAAATTTAGCCCCATATATGCAGCCAAAACTTTTTCATGATTGTTTTAATTATATCCCAAACACCAGGAAAACCTCATAATATGATTTCCATCGGGGCCATATATGACCCCCCCCTGCACCTGCCACCCCTGGGTTTCCTTTTAAAGCCCCATTGAAAAACATGATAATTTTTCCAAAGGAGAAATTCATTATCGGAGAGTCTAAGAAGCCAATGAAATATATTAGGGGGATTTGCAGAAGAAGAAGAAATTTGAAAATGTTGTTGATTGAGAATGATTTTAACCCAATATATTTCTATGCAATCGAGATCAGAGAGAGAACCAGACTTGCAATCTTTGACACATAGCGCTTTAGAGAGAAGACTACAGAACATTGAGTGCACTCTCTATGGTGAGAGGTGATTGTTTTGGGAAATTTCCTTGTTTCTTTCCAGCTATATTTCCTAACAAATAAGTTTTGGCACCTCCTTCCATAGGCGTGCGAAAAGAGGTTTTTTTGTGAAGCTGCTAGCACATCTTCTTTTCCATAAATGGAACGTTTCATTCCAATTATTGGGGAAGCTATGATGGAAGTGAAAGATTTTATACAATTGAGCCTAGACGTGTTTTGAAAATTCACAATCATATAAGAGATGGTGAATTGTTTATGTAGCATATTTACATAAGATGCATCTGGAGGGGCCATCTATTCTTATTTTCTGCAAATTTATGATTGTTAAAAGCTTACCTTGTACCATGATCCAACAAAAGTAATGTATCTTGGGTAGAGATATGCCTTTCCAAATAAGAGCCCAAACCATATAGCGGGGAGGTCCAGGGGAGTCTACTAGTAGATGTTAGAATCCACTTTTGACTAAGAATTTTGAACCACCCCAACAACGACCATTGAGCGAATGTGAGTAAATTGGAGGGAATCCATCCAAAAGGTGGAGAAACTTTGGAACCAAGGATTGAAAGTGAATAGGGGGGGATATTCACTTCCAACCAATCTATTTTCCCAAATAGAGGTATATTCTAACTTCATTATGTTGATTTTTCATATGAGATTAGATATGATCGATATATTATTACAATGATGAGTGGTCCACATATAGAAAACATATGGTGACCATCCATGAAAGGATGCATCCCTTGTATAATCAATACTATTTATTATTATTATTATTATTTATTATATTATTTAATAATCAATACTTATATTATTAATTATTAATCTAGAAAATTGTCTTCCTGATGTTGTCCAAATATCAACACTCCCTCTCAACGAGGGAGACATTCTGCATCATGGAAATTTTTTATTTGAAGTATACAAATTTTGCGCTAGACTCATGAAACCTATCTATTAGTCCTTGGAGATGTCTCTCTCCCACCTAAATTGAGGCGAAACTCTCCCTGCAACTCTCCCTCTGAGTGAACTGACTCTCTGTGAGGTCAGGCTCACTTTGGATCCGCATGTGATAACATATAGCATCTTGAGTTTTTATCATTCCTTTTCAAATCACCATGACTAGGAAAAAGACTACACCATGGTCGTTCACTATAGGTACACCCCTGTGAGTGAATGTCGACTCGATGCTAACTGACATGTGGAAATCACCTCAAGCACCTCAAGTACATATTATTCCTTGTCGTGATCAAGGAAGGACTACGCTTGGGCCCATTTAACACAAGTACACCTTTGCGATAAGTGTATCCTATCTCCCTTGGTCTACAACCCAATCTAGGAGAAGGTCTACCCAATGTTGAAAGCACCAACACTCCCTCTTAGCTAGGGAGGTATCTTTCCATAATAATACACAACTATTTTCCAATGGTGCACAACCACTTCTAGTAGCACACAACTACTTTCTAGTGACACACAGCCACTTCCAGTGGTACAAAACCACTATAGTAGTACACAACTACTGTCTAGAGACACACAGTCTCCACCAGTGGTACGCAACCACTGTAACATCCCAGTTTTAAACCTTATGAAGTATAATGTATTATGTAATTGTGACTTAGGCTCGTGAGTCGGTAAAGTTGAAAAAAGGGCCAGAGTGCCTAGGAAATGTAATACTTCATAAAAATTAATAAAATACAGCGTTGGCTATAAGATGGATAATGACAAACGAGATAGGGGGCTATGATTCCACTAGAGAGGGGGGTTGAGGGGCTATGTATTTTTATTATTATTTTAATTACCCATAATTTATTTTATGGAGAAAAGGGGTTACATGAGCTTCTTGGGAGGGAGGCCATGTGTCTCTTGTCTTGATGTAATTATATAAACATCCCTTGGGGTTTGTTTTGGGGGTCTTATTCTCACTGGTTCTTCTTCTTCTTCTTTATTTTTCCTCACCGATTGGGGTTGTTTTTCGTGTTCTCTTGGGATGAGCATGGAAACAAATGGATGGAAGAGGAGAGCCATTGCTAAATGGATGTAATATAATTTACTAATCATTCCAGGAGGGAATGGATGCTCGTGTGCATGAGCTTGATGGTAGTTTTGATAGAACTTCCCACATCTAAGAATCATTGGAGTTTCCAGTAGGAATATTTCATGACCAGTGGTACTGAAGCCCTCAAGAGAAGTAGGACAACTTGAGGGACTACAGGATAGAGAAAGGTGTTCATTTCTTTGTGTTGTGCAGCCTAAGGAGGAAGGAGAGATGAAAATTCAGATTTTCTATGAGGTTGAGAAACCTGAGAGATAGTTAATGAACTGTTGTTTGTTTTTAGATTTTGCCTAGGACCCATCCTTGTGGATTCATAGCCTTGTCTTGGGGGTGACCTGTTGTTGAGATTAAAAGAACAACAATGTGTACGGTGGGGAGGAACGTCCTTGGTATGTAGCCAATTGGTGGACATTTACTTGTAAATATAAGTGCTCTCTGTTTTTTTTGTATAATGTTTAATTCTGTTGTGTATTTAATTATCTCTAAGATATGTATTTTCTTTATTGTGCATGTCTACTGGTTATTTGTTGTGCATGGCACATTGTTTACTACTTTATGTTGTAGCAGGGATATTGTCTTATGAATGTGATTTTCATGCCTCTTAGTTAACTTAGAAGTGATTCAAATTGAGATAAGTCACTGTGAAGTGAGTCCCTGGACTGCAGCGTGTCTCGCCTATGAGTGGATGGGTGTGTTGCAGTCGGATTAAGTGGCGTAGCCCAGTTTGTGGTTGGTTGGGTGTGTTGCAGTCGGATTAAGTGGCGTAGCCCGGTCTGTGGTTGGTTGGGTATGTTACAAAATGGTATCAGATATTATGGTTGAAACACTAGGTCGGTATGAGCCAGATCTGTTGGTTAGAGTCTCGTGGTTGAGATTGATTTATGACCTTGAAGTCAAAAATATCAAGAGGAATGGCGTTGCAGAGTCTGCATAGAAGATAGAATGTCATATATCCTTTATAAGGTATTGAAGGATCATGATTGTCCCTTTCGAATTTAGGAGAAATCGCCACCATGGGATCAAGAGAGATTTGTATCATTGGATTGGAGGGTAGGTGAACAAGGGTCATCCTATGAAGGAAAAACCAAAGGTTGGGGTAAGGTTAAGTCCTAGTTTTCAGATCTAGATTGTTGATCGTCATTTGTCGATTGAGGCCAGGAACGTAAGGTAAGACTTCAGAACTTCACCACTTCGACGATCTTGGAAGGAAGACAAGCCTAAAATGTCGAAGGCCAGAGTCACAAAGTCCCGTCAGCCATTCAATCTGATAGGAGATGCGGGGGAATATTCGCCTTCGATCGTGGTCACCTGACATTGACCACTTCGAGATTTTTCACTCCAGGAGTTTTAAACCTTGTTGAACTGCTACAACCAGGAGCCCCAGAGTGTCGAAGTCACAGAATTCCCGTCGACCGTTAGATCGAGGGAAGGTCTTTGGGAGTGTTGTGGGCTATCGAATCTAGCAGTGGTATAAGGGTAGTGAAGTTTGGGCTTTGAAACTTCGCCACTCTGGCGATTACTAGGTATGTTTCAGAGAAACACCTTGAGGCACTGGAACCTTGAAGTGTCGAATGCACAAAAGTGTAAAGTCGTGATGTCATGCATACCGTCAGATCTAGAGCAATGATTGTGGATCGTTCATGTGGTTGATGATGTGGCTTATGCCACATGGCAGGGGTGTTGTGTGGGGACAGGTGTCACCCGGTTTTAGTACCTTTTGGACCCTTATCTGTCCTTTTTTTAGTAACATGTGGCACACGTGCCACAGGTCCACATCCCATAGGGTGATGTCAGCATGCCATGTCAACTCTGGGAGTATGTGACCTTGTGGGTTTCCAAGTTTCTTTTCGTGAAAAGTGTTGAAGCCTGAAGTCGCGAAGGCACCAAATTCGTCAATCTGAGATCCCTTCATAACCTCTCTTGACTGTTGGATCAAGAAGAGGGAGCATAGGTAAGAACTTCAGAGGATTGTCACTCTCGGGAGGTGGAATACTCAGGAATTGAAATATCCCAGAGCCCCAGAGCACCGAATTTCTGAATTGGTTGACAGTCATATGTCTTAACTCTTGTTTAAGTCTTGACCATCCATTTAATTCATGGATGAATAGGGTAAGTACTTCGGAGGATTGTCACTCCGGGGAAGTGGAAGACTCAGGAATGGGAATATCCCAGAGTTCTAAAGTGCCAATTTCCAAATTGGTTGAGAGTTTTCTATATCAACATTTGATTAAGTCGCAACCATTGATTTCAATTGAAGCCTCAAGCTGGGGGCATGTTATAACCCTAAATTTCACCACACATGCTTACCTGGCATCAAGTCAACTCATATCTCTTCCTTGCCAAATCCATGCTGAATAAACTCTTGAAAAAACTCTTAAATCAAGTGACATGCGCCCTAAACCACTACTGCACGCGTTGGAACGCTGGAAGGCCTACTACTGCACGCGTTGGAATGCTGGCTGGCCTACTACAGCCCGTGTTTACCTAACAAAGCAAAAAAACAGGAAATTTGTCGATGGGACAAAAAGATATGGGCCAGTTAACTGAAACTCCCAACCATGCATGGCCGAGAGTTCGTCCAAAACCCTAGCTCCTTCTAGCCTATAAAAGAAGGGGTAGGGGTACTATTTGGAGGAGGAAAAAGATAGCAAAGAAACTCTT